>CAJQUW010012669.1:0-70132 GCA_907163375.1 Prostheceraeus crozeri
AAAGGTTGCATAAAAGGTTAAGATTTCATGATATTCTATAAACTTTTTAAGATTTTTAGACTCAGATGCCGAAAGGTAGCATGAATCATATGTGTTGAATTTGTCGTTGAGAAAATAATTGATCGTATTGTTGTAGAGACGTATTGTGCGAAGCTTTATCGTCTGCAACTCGTACCTTGTGACTCGACATGACTGTTGCTTTGATTTAATCTTGAGAATTTCTTATGATGTTGTTGATATTATCCATTGTTCTTTTGTGCTATTTCTGATAGAGATGAATTCATTATTCAACCTAGTTATGTTGGGTAATTATTTTTAAAGTCCTATCTAATGTCTTTAAAATAGGCAGGTGATCATGTAATCTCAGTTTTTAGTCAATCTGATCTCAGATTTCTAAACTCTATATCATGACTAAAACTTATTACGAACAGAAAAGTATGCTTTTCTGTCTTGAAAACTAGAGTCGCCCAGTTTTTGATTAATCGGACCTGAGCTCAGACTCGATCGTGCGTGACTTGGTCTTGGATTCAAACATTGTGACTCGATATGAATCGTCACTATTTCAAAAACTCTGTCCGACGCTTTTAATGTAGGGCAAATACTCATATTATCTCAATTTTGGTCAATCTGAGCGCCTATGATGGATCACTAAGGCGATCTCCTACTGCTTTAATTTTGCTAGATTGACTTGTTGGTTATCGAAGGATAATGACAACTATCATGTCAATAAAAGACACCTGCACCCTTTATTCCCCGACCACTCGCCCGACCCAGGAACCGAACCGAAGTTTTCGGTGGAGATGAGCTCGCACCTTCCTCGCTAGACTACGCTGACAGTACATAAGGAATACAGTGAAGGCAGCAGTCATCTCCCAAGTGACCGACTGCTTATTGCCCTATTATTATTACAGACTGCTACCAGCATTGATTGCAGCGAGAAAAGCATAATCCACACAGAAGATTGACAGCGCAAACGAGGTCTCAGTCATAGAATGAGTTTGTTTAAGCGTGGTCAAACAGAAACGAAACGACCTGTCTAATTCTGTAGTCGCAGTACATTGAAAATCGGTGGGAAAGAAGGGTGTTGGACGGGAGGGGGGCTGCTCTGTAGATTTCAAGGGAATGACGAAGAACTCCGCGGGTGTGATTTTGTTTTGTGTATACTAACGGACATAATTTCTCAACAAGCGCGAACGCGATCAAAACCTTATGTGATGTTGTTTTGGTTGGTTTGGAACGTCACGAATCCCGAAAGTCAGGTTTCGATCCTTCTTCCGAGTCCTGGGGGCGACGCACAGAAACGCCGTTAGGCTAACAAATTCTATCAATTAAGATTCACCATTGAAATTACGCTTTGTCACTAACAACTCACTTCTAACACTGCTTCCTGTGCGTTCTCAATCCTTTCTGATTTTCAGTACTTTCCCCCATTCAACAAACCAACACACTCTAAAACCATCCCACAACCCCCCACCCCTCCCCCCCCCTACCCCCCCCCTACATCTCCCCCCTCTAACCCCCCCCCCTCCCCCCCACCCCCCCCCCCCCCCCTCCCCCCCCCCCTTACAAACCCCCCCCCCCCCCCCCCCCCGAGCCCCCCCCATCCAGACCCGCCCCCTGTCAACGGCTTAGGGCGGTTTGACGGTCTTGAGCTAAGCCCAAGCCACTGGTGTAATTAATAGCATCAAATTGGCTGGTTTTAGATTAGGTCCTGGGGTGATGGTCGTGTATAGGCGGAGGTACATCGGGTTCGTGCATTAGAATAATGCAGATAGATACCGTGCATAATCCAGAAAAAATTACATATTGAAAGGGGGAAAATTATTGTGATGAGAAAGCCAAGCTCTGAAACAAACCTCGCCAACCCGCTGGGCCAAGTTGGCTAGTAAGGCACCCCCTACAATTTTTTCCTATTTTACTGCCATAATTTGGTCATGATAAACTTGCAGCAAGGATTTTCCATTTCAAACAATTTTCTCTATTTTTTAGACTGCGATTTTGAATACAACATTCACTAATCAATCTATCACTTAACACACAATCCCTCATTATACTACATACCACTCACCCCTCACAACCCCCACATATCCACACACCCACCCCAAAACACACCCCCCCACCAACCCAACCACTACCCCCCTCCCCCAACCCAAACCCCCATCCCCTCCTTAATCAACGAGAGACCCCCTGAAGGAGAGGATAAGAGGTAATAGAGAAGGAAGATGATGAAGACGTAAGATAGTAGATGAAACCAGAATGTAGGGATGAAGAATGCAGGTGAAAGAGGAGAGAAGAAAGAGAAGAGCAGAACAGGTAGTAGATAGAAAAGATAAGTAAGAAGAGAATTGATGGAGAGAGTAAGGAAGATATGAAAGAGGAAAGTGTTAGATGAAGAATAGATGAAGAAGTAGAAAGGAGAGAAGGAGCATTGAATGCACTATGTAGGGCCTATACGATGTTTTGTTGTTATGTTAATTTGATGCAAGGTTTCGGAGCCGTGGTTCTGCTACCAGTTGCTCCTGACTGACTTTTTCTACCCGGCTCCGGGCTCCGACCAAAGGCCCTTCGAAGGTAGTGTAGGGCGCGCAACAACAGATGGAAAAACTGAGACTTTCATAGAATGATTGCACACGCTATAGCTTCTACGAGACTGCACATCTTGCCGAGGTTACCCAGTGCACTTCTTTTTGATAGTCAAGATCAATGAAAGCACATATAAATCCAATGGGAGCACAACGGTAAGTGTTCTCGAACCATCTCTGGGTTGATACAGTTCAAAACTGTTTAAGAAGCCAGACACATTAGTTTTTGAAATTGTTACATTTTATCAACAAACACAACATCTTGAGTTAATTTTAGCTGAAAAATATTTACAACAAATACCAAACTAACTCCCTACACCACCCCACCCCCTCTTCCTCCCCCTACCGCGCCCCCCCCCCCCCCCCCCCCCCCCCCCCCCCCCCCCCCCCCCCCCCCCCCCCCCCCCCTAATCGCCCCACCCCACCCCCCCCCATCCACCACACCCCTCTGGACCACCCCCCCCATCCCATCAAACCGTACCCCCCCCTCTCTCCATCCCTAAGACAAATTCCCCCACCCCCCCCCCCCCCCACCCTGGCCCCGCTCCCAATTATTTTGCTGGTTCTATATCCCCTCCCCCCGCCCCCCCCACCCTCCCGCCCCCCCCCCCCCTCCCTCCCCCCGCCCACCCTTCCTCCTGCTCCCCCCCTCCACCCCCCTTCTGGCGACCGATGAATGAAGAGAGAAGCGCCATTGGTAAAATTGTTTTCTCTATATTTAGGGGGACTGATTCAAAGTCTCTTATATAGTCCCTGCCGCGACCGTTCTTAGCGATTACCATGTCAGAGACGAGTACAAATATTTCTACTTCTTTTCGCTCTACAGAGTGATGGCATTGTTAGTTTAAAGTAGAGATGAAAGATCTAGTGTTTCAAATAACTTCTAGATCCACAACAACTTGGACTTACGCATCGTGTACTTTTTATCCTGCTACTGATAAAAACATGTTCGATACTACGACAAGACGCGCACAGATTTAGGTTTTTGCAAATTAGGGTGTATGTGCAATTCTCCAAAAGTTCAAACTTCTTAGCCTCGCTTCCCTGCTGGAATCCGCGTGAGGTTTGCGTTATCGGTAGAAACGAGATGATTCAAACCACTTAGGCTGTCAGTGTTAGCTGTTTAGTTGGAAATATACAAGGGTTGCTAACAACTTTTCATAAATCAATCGTGTTGAAACAATTGATATTTCCAAGTTGAACTATAACGCGTAATAATTTTTTACATCAAAAGCATTGTCATTTCAAAAGTATTTTATATACTTCCTCTTAATATTTTATCGAAAATGGATAGCCTTTAATAAAATAACCATAGAGCACTTTGAGGAAAGGAAGAATCATCAAGTAACCTAAATATGGTTCTCCAATATTTCATCCTTGAAAAATAAGTGTACTACCCAATAAGTTGATGCGAGAATGCTTGTGGTAAGTCATTTGCCTAAGAGCTTTTCGGCTCGACAGATTGGAGAGTTTTTCCGGCTGCAAACACAAATCTCGAGGAAGTTCACGATCTCCTTTCAGAGTCTTGAATAAATCTATTCGCTCAGTAGGTTATGTGTTGATCAGGAGATTAATAGGAGAAGGCGCAGGAGGTTTTTTGGAAAAGATAAGTCTAATCAACGATGATGCACTTTGCATTCGTTTCTAAACTACTGTACTGTGCTAAATATCATTTTTTCTCGCAAAGTGACAGAAGCTCAGCTATGCATATTAAGACCTTCAAGCCGGACTGTGGCAATTTTCTAGTCGCAAGAGGGCTACGTGCTGCGATCTGCTCTGTTCGCCAGACTGGCCCGCAGCGGCTCACAGTTCCTCGGCTCCGATACCGATGATATGATTTGATGCATTTAAACTGTTGTCTGTTGTTCACGTGCCTTGTCACACTTATGAATGAGAACTGTGTTGATTTGTTAAGGATTTATTACCATGAATATTATTTCAATTTAACTAGAATAGAAAGTTGGTCGATGCGCATAGTTAGTTTCTTATCTTAAACAGCTCTTCCTGATCTTTAGGAAATTTATCAAATCCAAATATCCTTTAATTTGTGAAATATTAAAAAGGAAAATCGAAATGAAGAAATCAACATTCAATGTTAGATTTTTATTCGTAGATTGTTTATCAATTGAAGTATCGAAGTTCGAATCAATTCATTCATTCAATGAATCGAAATTCAGATTATTAACGAATCAACAGAATTAGCTAGTGCGGTGCAGCAAGTCTGAATGTTGATAACTACATAGCTCCCGTCTACCGCGGAAAATTAGTTGGACTAATATACGTGCCGATACAACTCTCAAACGACTCAGTAATTTGGAAATGCCTTCCTTGGTTTCTGACCTAGTCATTGCGTAATAGTTGAGTCGGAAAGAGTCAGGTTTTTAAAGATCTTAATTATTATTTTTCTTATGTACAAAATTTTTTCGATCGCCATCCAGCAATCATCTTCAGGTACAAAAGATTAGTATTTTATACTAATCTTTTTAATTTTTAAACTAATTCTAAACTAATTAGAAGTTTAAGAAAAAACTAATCTTTTTGAAATAACTTTTTAAACTAATTCTTAAACTAATTAGAAGTTTAAACTAATCTTTTTAACTTTTTAAAACTAATTCTTAGTTTAAACTTCTAATCTTTTGTACCTGAAGATGATTGCTGGATGGCGATCGAAGAAAAAAAATTTTGTACATAAGAAAAATAATAATTAAGATCTTTAAAAACCTGGACTCTTTCCGACTCAATATAACTATTAAAAAACGAATTTATTTCTGCTGTGGGAGAGCGATTGACTATGAAATTTCATGTCTTTAATGTGTTTCAGTTCCTGCCAATTCCGACAATCCGCAAGCCTTAGTCTTGTGTAGTAGCCGTGAGCGTTCCTTGTGATGGCAATCGATCTTGTATTTTGCCATGTGTGCCCCCCCCCCCTCCCATCCTAATCTGGATGTTGTCAACCCATTCTCCTTGTCTTCTTCCTCTTCTAAGCTTTGCACACACTTCTCCTTCCGGTGATGCATTCATTAGAATCCCACCATACATCTTCTCTTCCAGTGGTTGTATTTCTCATTATCATTTTTCTTTCTTTTATTTTCGCGAGGAGTCATTTCGTGCTCCCTCTGATACGAATGGTGATAAAAATGTTGGTGTGTTCAGAGCTACTTTAATGTGAGTACTTTTCCGAAATCTAAAATTTCTATTATTTCAAAAATTACGAATTTGTGTTCGAAAACCAGCACGATCTTATTAGAACGTGATTATATTGTGCCGATGAAGTTAGTTTTCAAGCGAGATCCTTTTTATTTGAATTTTTTTTTTTTGACTGATCATCTGCATAGGAGTACATGACTCACTCCTCTTACACAAAATAAGTAATTATATTGTCAAGAATTGTCATAATTTTTTTTAATCGCACTCAATTACTTTCGGTTAAATTTTTCAAGAACAGAGGGTCGGGATTAGGTTAATTGGAGTAAGTTCGACACTTTTTCTGCGATTTGCTTCTAGAATGCAGACTTTAAGCAGCAATTTAATTGCCGATTTCTTATGTGTAGTGAGATAATCATTTATAATCTAATGTATTTTTGTGGTCATAGGCCTAGCAAACTTCATGGCCCCGTCTTACACACTGATAAGTTAGCTAACTCACATGGATAATTGTTCGACAGTGACTGAAAATCATTCAGGTAAGTTCGGGGGGGGACAGACAGTAATAGAATAAAAGAAAATTATATGCTAGAGCATTAAGTATGGTGGACATTAGGTTATGTGGACCTATTTCAATGCCGTGATATATAAGCAAAACGTTTGACGTATTCGCAACACATATCTATTCTACTGTTCACAAAATATCGCGGTGGGGGCCTACATATTGACAATTTTTACATGGTCACTGTCAGCTATCACTTCTGTTGAAAAACTTGCTAGATAACGTTGCTAGTGCTACGGGATTGTCTGTAGCAACTTTCGATGGATGTACATAGACAAAATGCTTATGGAATATCTTGTATGCCTATGAGACGTCACTTTTTTAGTACGTTTGTCTGTCTGTTTCTCTGAAATTCATTGGAAAACCTCAGGTCTAGAAATGGCAAGCCTTCAGGCCAATTTTCTTTAGTGCAATGATTTTCATGCTTGCTTGATAAATTTGCATGTGCATTTCTCACCAAAAATAACTTCCCTTCGAGCGGAAGTTTAACACTATCTGAAATGAAGTAGAAGCCTATTCGAACCTAAAGTTTCAAGAAAATTGTGCAATGTAGTCTAGCTAAGTTTCCTTCCTTTCTGTCAGGCCACCGCCTACCCCCCTCTAGCTGGTCCACACTCAAATTGAAAATTGTATAATATCCAAAATGAGACCGATTGAACAATGGTATGGGGTCTTCTAAAGAGCTGATAAGGAAACGTCTAGTGTCAAGCAAAAATACATGTACATGCTTGGAAGCAGGAAAAGCTTGCTTGATATAAGAAACATTGCTATATATAATGCTGTATATGGAAAATTAATGTACATAATTTTCTAAACACAACAGTCTACCTATCTAACACATATCTTATAATAAGAACTTCCAATTTTTGAAATTCATTTGCCAGCTTTAGTCTCCTAAGGACTGCACATGGCACAATCATGTCTATGTAGGACTGTGTGAATGTAAGCATCCATTCGAATCCTTGAACATGCCTATTTTTAATTTTGGTCACACGGGATCAATTTCTAATAATAGTCGAAAGGTTTGTAACATTGATGAAATTGGTGATAAAGGCATCCGGAGTCAATTGATCCCCACGAATCTCTTCGGTTCTCAATTGATTCTTAGACTTTCTTGGTCTCTCTGTAAAGAAAGTCCATGGACATCCACTTTGAAGAATCTCTCTATGACAGAGAGGTGTCCAATCAATGAAATTATTTCAATCTTTCAATTTAATTTTTACTAGAATCTATTCGGACGCGGTCACTTTAGAGAGATGTTTTTTCGAATCAACCATATGCAAGTTTGCATGTAGCCTCCAGGGATCTATTTTGAAGCTAGGACAATTCTTCTGTAAATTCTAAAGAGATGCGCGTATAATGAAGAGTTTTACAATGGCTTACATGCACATGTATTTAGGCCTATATGTTTATTGGCATTTCATATTAAAAAGTCGGGAAAGTCCTTTTCCGGCCGCCGCATGCTCCTCCTTGATTTCGAATGGGGAACTGGGTGACAATTCAAATTTTTTGCAGCGATTTTCATTTTCGATTTGACTTGATATTTTTCCCTCTATCACCGCAGCCAAACATTGTAACCAAAGAAACCGCATTATCTCTTTCACTTAGGTCTTACTTACTTCTATACTATGCAAAAATACTTTTAAAATTCTGTGGGTGTGACTTTCATCACAAATGATATCAATATTGAAGATACCACACGAAGGCAATAATGATTGATTTTCATTCAAAAAATACAAACGCTTTCTATTCTATTCTATATAAAATGGCTCTGACTTGTTCATTTAAACAGGAAATAATTTTCAACTCACTATTTCTTGTTTGCTAGACATCGTGTCACAACATCAAAGTCGATATTTAATCAAAATTTCATCACGAATGTCTACTTTTATCTCTGCATGGCATGTAACTTCAACTTACTGGAAAAGTAGCGAATGAGCATTCATCATCAAACTGATTGGAAAATATACTAGCCGCTTTGATTTAAGAAAGATAACAGATGGATGCGCATTAGACCGTGAGAATTTATCATCTTAATTGCTTCGCCACGCCCATGCTGAGCGCAGTTGAGCTAACACGAAACCAATTTAACTTTTTTTAACTTTTTATGAATTGGTGGAAATGCCCCCCCCCCCCCCCCCTCCCCCCCCCCCCCCCCCCCCCATGAACCGATGTTGCGGTTTTACGATCTTAAACTTTATTTCATTCAGAGATATAGTCAATAATTCTAGGTTTATAAGCCCTTCGATGATTATACATGTATTATATCGGTATAGCCCGCCTCGAAATTATGACAAAAATGTAGAAAACTTTTGATGTTTCTTTAATTATGCATTTTTAGAAATGTGGTTTAAAAATAATTTCGTATTTCTAATTACTGTATCATGAGTCTTCAACTTTTTAGAACCTTCAAGCATTTTGTGACAATGGAAAAATTGTCAGCAAGCGCAGTAGATTGGTTTAATTATCATTACAATCATGTTTTTATGTTCAAAGATCTTGGAAATTATTAAAACTGCAAGTACACTTGGCTATACAGTGAGGATTTGTGTAGGCCATCAGAGATAAGTATTTAGGGCTAATAAATCTGCTTTCTATTGGTAATAGAAAATAGTCCAGCGAATTTACGACAAAGTAAAACGAACTGTAAAATTTGAAGCTATATTTAAAGTTAAATCAAAGGAATAACAGCATTTAAAAAAAGTTGTTTCATTGACTTTAAAAAACACAAGGGATGGTTCAAGCAGTTTACGCTATTTGATAAATATCACGTACAAGTAAACACATCATAATTGCTGTATAAAATACAGCTAATATTCGGAGAGGACAGAAACGCACCTAACAGTGTGTGAAGTTAGCGGAACTAATTTCTTGGTTACGTCAATGTGTTTACAACCTTCTGAGCGTCTCCACTGATAGCGCAGTTAAATCAATATTATTGTATCACTTACGCCCCATTCCAATTCGTTTAGCTCGCTAATCACAAATGCATGCTTACTTTTTCAACGTAGTTTTGAGTGCATTTTGATGTTTCGAATAAAAACTAATTCCGCTAACTGCAGCATCAGATCGCAGATTTCCGTTAAAGCTGCATCTCTATTTCTCTATTATAAATGAAGCAACATTTGTGATCAGCACAACACATTGGATCAGGTAGTGACAAGATACACCTATCAGCGAGACCAAGAAATTCGTCCCTTAACTTCACAGCGCAACCGCT
This sequence comes from Prostheceraeus crozeri, assembly GCA_907163375.1. Taxonomy (NCBI): domain Eukaryota; kingdom Metazoa; phylum Platyhelminthes; order Polycladida; family Euryleptidae; genus Prostheceraeus; species Prostheceraeus crozeri. The sequence goes on from CAJQUW010012669.1 coordinate 9,509, forward strand.
TTTATCCTTAAACTTGAATTTCTCTATATAACTTATATTTCATTCTATATTATATACTATATAGTTTTAATAAGTTATACATAGTATATAAGTTATATAACTATATAACCTATATCTCTATATAACTTGAATTTCTCTATTCTCTTATAAGATCAGCTTGTGTTTATAGCATCCAGAATGCTATGATCTTGTTAGCGATTACGCTACTATAGTCCTCACAATTTCCATAGACCAGCATCTAGACGCTGTCTAGATGAATGCATGCACAGACATCTACATGTAGCTGTCCGTTGAGGATGTTACCGAATGAGCTACTGTCTGAAAATAGTCTCATTGCCTCTCCGTTTCCTACCTGCAATTGCCTGTACGACGATCGCTTAAGGACATGGCTTGACAGTCTGTTTCATCCGCAATCATGAAATCGTAGCGAGATCAGCATTTCAATCGTCGTTTGGATCAATTATCTTTCTAAGAGCAGCCAAAAATGCACCAAGCGTCCAAACATGACAAATTCACCTAAGGAGATCACAGATTCATGCAGCCGACAAAAATTATCAAAACTTGCACTTATCCAAATCAACTCAAATTGTCTATAGCCAATTTCTTAGAAAATTAAAATACGAAAACTAAAACCATCAAGTAATCTAAAAAGACAAACTTAATCTCTACATCTACACAATCTTTTCAAAATTATTTCGGCATTTCTCTTTCACATTATTTGAATCCCCTGAAAACATGGTACTACTCAATTGAAAACACAGAAAATAGCTTAATCACATTGAGGAGATCACCCAGAAATGTCAAATTTTGAAGTGGGTTCACGCAGAATTAGATTGTCATTCTTTCTTTACCAACTGGTAAAGAAATAATGATTAACAACAATTTCTTTAGGATAAAAACGAACATCTTGCTGATGTGTTTATTAACTGCTGATTGTTACATCCAGCTGATTGTTGAATTTGATCAACACGTCTAAGAAGGACTTGCTGATGTGTTGGTTAGCTAACACCTCACAGTTAACTAAAACCTCTGGATCAACAAGAACTGATTGTTAAGACTTGATAGTGGGGGGAAATAAAAAACAAAAAAAAATGGCGTTAGCTATGCAAATGACCAATCAGAGATGGCTTGCTGAATGACGTATTAATTACGTTGATCTAGTACATAGAAATATGGTTGGTTGTATTTGATATCAGATCATAGTCTTCATACATCGAAAATAATAATCATCAATTTTACACCGATTGCAAATTATTAAACACGGAATGATGAAGCGTGCGACAGAAGAAAAAAGTAATTAACTATACTGCCAATGAGAAATGAGCGGATTCTTAACGAATAGTCAGCCCTCACTCTATATTAGAGAAAGCAAACTTAAAACTTTCCAGCCATCGAAAACAAAAAACCGAGAAGCCTGGAAAACTATTATTTCTACGTATAATTTCCCGATGGAAAAACATTATTCCAAGGAAGGAAAAACAAGGGGGAAAGTAAGGTGTTTTTCATATTCATATAGGATGAGTATCTGTTTACATTTTGTTTGAGTTTTAACATCTTATCATCACAAGGGTGATATCTTTCCGATTTTCAGAATCTGTGGAATAATTTGAAAAGAGCTGCCATTAGAAAACGAAATGGCGCAAGTGAAAGATAAGTAAAAAAAATTCAAAACTGGAGGTGGTCCCGATGGAAATCAAGACAAACAAGATCCGCAAAATGAAGGTGGCATCCTCAGCCAACAGGATCCGTTTAGTTGGAGTCAATGATGATGACCATCTTGATTCAGGTAAATAAATGGTTCAACACACTAAACTTATAATAGCACGATTTAATTGATTTATTGATGTGTGGTTTTTGTATTATAGATGATGAGGATGAAGTTTATAACGTTGTGGTTAGCGTTCCGAGATTGTTTGTTCGAAGAAGAGGGGACAGCAAGTGAGATGGTCCCCCCCCCCGGCCAGAGGAATATCCACGAGGCAAAGATGAAGTAATTCCTTACGGGAGGAACACGAAAAGAAGATGGAAATTTTGGAGAAAGAAGCTGACACTAAGCGATTAGTGAACAGCTGGTATCTTCAGTTGGTAGACAGGGAAATAGCACAAAAGCTGACTGTTGATGCAGTTCTGTTTGTATGAAACAGAAATACTCAGGGTAAGGAAGTTATCTGGAATATGGGTTGACTTTGACAATCATGAATTAAGGGTGTTTTTCGACATGTGTTCTCGATATCATTTACATATAAATAATTGATGACATACTAAACAAATTTTTGATTGAGTATAAGTAAGATGGAATTGTTGGAACTATAGATGACTTATCCATGTACGCGTATTTTATATAAAATGAGTTTTACTATCTATATTAATACATGTGCGAAATATTTATCGATATTGCACATCAGCGAAAATTATAGAAATAAGGAATTATAACAGCAGATGATCGAATATGTAATTGATAATGACAACATTTAAATTACCGTATATATATTGAACTGTGGATACTTCGGTAAAATCAATCATCTTTGACGGGAGATTTAAATTATTCATTTCTAAATTATTCCAAAAAATATACTCCCTTTGAATTATTGACCAAAAAATTGTAAATTATAATTTAATGTTTACTATGTAATGTTTGTAATGTTTTTGTAATTCGTATGTAATGTTTAGAATGTTCAGTATGTAAACATTTTTTTAAAATTATAATTTACAACTTTTTGGTCAATAATTCAAAGGGTAAGTAGTACAATTTTTTGAAATAATTTATTTTAGTTAGAGAAAAAATAGAAAAGAAGAGAAATGGATACTTTGGTATACAGTTTTTTTAAGACAAAAATCATGGACAGCTGAATAGGCTATTGGCAGTTTTTTAGTTTCTTTTTGATAATGTGAAAAATCTAGTATAATCCGATAAAATATAATTTACATCAAATTATTAACCCGTATTAACCGTATCATTGAGAAAAAAACGGGGAGAAAAGTGTTGTTGTTTGTTATATACAGTGTTTCAATTATATTTTGGCGTCGGCGTTGGTGTCTTCTGTTTTTCGTCTTTCTGCTTCCTTTCTGTTTCTCCCTTCTGTTCTGATGTGTTATGAGAAACAATGTCAGAAACAGTCTCATCCCTCTGGTCATTGATCGATGAAAAATCCATGGTTTCCTGTATGTCCATCTGACCAATCTGTTTCACAAAATTATGTAAGACAGCTGTCGCAATGATTATTCGACAGCATCTCAATGGTCGGAATCTGAGAGTATTCCTCAAACATTGGAATCGACTTTTCAATACTCCAAATAACCTTTCAACGCTGTTTCTGGTCGATATATGCGATTTGTTGTATCGAAATTCAGCTGGTGTAGATGGTCTTCATATGGGAGTAAGCACATACTGTGTACATGCGTATCCATTATCACCTAGGAGATGTCCATCTACCAAGATAGAGATCAGATGATCTTCAAATTTCACCTTCAATGAACTGTTATTCCATATTCGAGAGTCGTGGGTCGCACCCTTCCATCTTACCACAATGTTGGAGAACTGAAGATCATGAGTAGTAACCGCTTCATGAGGACATCTATTGAAAAAATAGCCTTTCCGGTATCGAAATTCTTCATTATCTTGAGATTCTGAGATGGCTTGATGATCGGAACATGTGTACCATCAAGGTGGTACATGTGTAGGCCAGAATGGGTGGACTACTCCTGAAAAATATCAAAAAACTGCTAGAACATAATTAAACAAATGCAGAAATATGAAGAGTATGAGTAAATATTGACTTACCTGGAAAGTGTGCTATGTCGTAGAATCCTTTTTTGATATTCATAATTTCTTGTGTGTGTGTGTGTTGTGTGTGTGTTGTCGCAGGAAAGTGTATTAATTTTGTTCTTTGATTGGCAATCAGTTTAGAGACTCGATGAACAATTCGACTCACACTTGAATCACTAATTTGAAATAAGTCCCCAATTGACCGTAAGAAACTCCCGTCGGTATAAACGTCCCCGCGAAGAGCTACCAGTATTTGTAGTATTGGTGACAGCAAATAGACTGCCTGTTTGTGTGTGTGCGCGCTCACTAGGGCGGCAGGATGATATTAGATTTAAGAGAGGTGCTCGCCTTGATGCTTCAAGGGTATCTGACAGAAGATCGTGTAATTGCATGACACCATCTTTGTTCATCCTAAATCGATCTCTGAATTCCTGGTCTGTATATTGTAACAGTGGATCTATCGGTTTTAATCTCATTGATGATGGAGAATTGTAATGGATATCAGCTTCTTCATCCATATACTCCAAATACGATTCGTAATCCATGCGCGTTAATCACGAGATAAGTGATGATTAAACTGGGCAATGCTTAAGAATTGTGATTGTTAGCTGTTGATCAACGATTAATAATTCAAAATTAACTGGAATTGTTTTGATTGTGTGTGTGTGTGTGTGTGATCAATAGCTTACTGTTATACAGATTATTGCTTCAATCATAACATCAGAAAGCCATCATAGTGTTAACTTCGCCCAAGCAGCTTTCAGTTAGCGTACGTCAGAGATTCCTTTGTGACGTCAAATCTATTTTTAGCTTCTAATTACCACCAGCTCCTGAGAAAATAGCCTGTTTGATCAACGTAAAAAGCTGTTTGTAACAAGCAGCTAATCGGGTTAACTCTGAGAATAACATGTGCAAGCAAATGATTATAAGTGATAATCAAATTTTGATCAGTATGCTATTTTTAGCTGTTAATCAATGTTATGGCTTCCCTCAACAGATCAGCAAGACCCCGAATATCATTTATATTATACGGTGCAAAGGATGCAGAGAAATCTATGTTGGTCAGACTGGAGACCTCTTTAAGACAAGAATATCTCTTCATCGATATCACATCAACAAACCTTCAGTTGCTCCTCTTCCTATGAGTAAACACATTGCTAGATGCTGCAAAGATATAGAAACTGAACTTTGAGGCCGCTCCTATCTTCCAACTACCATCTTATTACATTAAGGAAGATAGAGAGCTGAAGAAAGTCATTTTATTTTGAGTTCAAATCGAAGCTTAATAACTGCAGCTAATTTGTACTTCAAGCATTAATTTCATTTTATTTGATGTGCTGGAGAAGGAGGGTGAAAAATCCTCCGAAATCCGGATCGCACAATAAAGGTTCATTTTTTACATTCTGTTGTTTTCTCCGTCAAATTTTTGGTACATTGACTTTTATCAATATTATTCTATACATCTAACCTTTTTTATTCTATATATATATTATATATATATATTTACATATATACTACCAATATACATTGATAGTGTAGATGAGAAATGATGAAGAGAGTTCAAGTTTCTCTTCTTAGATGATCTGGTCAATGGCAGACTTACGTGATATAGTGTTCTAGGGATTGATTGCGGATGAAGCTGACTGCCAAACCGTGTCCCTAAGCGATCGTCGCACAAGCAATTGCGAGCAGAAGCGGAGGGCAATGTGACTAATTTTTATAGATATGCTGCGACTATAACAACTAACAAGAATATGGTTTCCTGGATGCCATAATATAAATTGAATCTTATCAAATTAATTAGATTTTCAGTTGTTGCAAAATTTATGACTTTCAGTGCATGTACTCATCGCTCCACCTTTAATTTCAATTCTCTGTTCTTCTACCACGGTGCCAGGCATAGAAATGTCTGTGCAAAATTTCAATGTCTCGTGAATGCTTGATAGTAGACAAAAATTCATCTAATTTAGCATTGACTGCCGGTCATTGCATCACTTCATAGCTCGACTTCGCTAGTACACCTGGTAAATTTTTGCCGTTTCAGATAACGCATAGCATGATTTCTTTGAGAACGAGTACAGTCTTGTTATGGTTAATATAATCAACCAAAACAGCTCATGAGTTTTCATGCATTGTTGCAAAAACTATAATGCCCTTCACATGCCACCACTGTTAACCTGTTCTGCGCTGGTTGTGTGTGATATCGCAAGGTTGCTCCTGCCCCCCCCCATCACATCGTGTTTTTCGCCGTCTTACCTGTGGAATAGTGGATTCGTCTAAAATTTACATCATTGTGATCGTCTCCCGACTCCTCCTCACCTGTGCCTCTATATTACTTATTTGCTTCGTTTTTTTTTTTTTCATTCCCTGTTTTGTTTTAATTCCAAAAGGGGTGATTTTTTCGTCGGGTGTCGCTTCGATTGGGAATAGTGCTTACTTTCTCGAATTGTCGCGCTACTTGCTGACCGCAACTGATTGCTTCATTGTATCCTTACCAGATATTGTTTCCGCCAGCTCATACTGCAGTGCAATTTGAAATATCTATGCCGTTATGTCCCCTTTACCAGTAACAAGAGAAGGTCTGCAAATGTATCTAACAGTGACTCACGCTCAGGCGACTGATTGAAGCAACAAAGGCAGAGATCATGTCTATGTTTCAGACTGATATGAGTGTGATAAAGCTGACATTGGATACATTGAGTGATCGGGTTCAAAAAAATGAAAGAATCTTTTAACAATGTCAAAATAAAAGTTAATGCACTTGATTCTGATTCTGAAGTATCATCCATAAAACGTGAGTTAGATTCTGTGCGAAATCACAGTCAGCAGGCTTTCGCGCAAACTCTCGATGAAGTCAGTCCCTCGAGAGAGAAAAGCGCAAAAAGAATGTTCCCCTCTCCATCATCTCTGGCCTCAAAGAGTCTTTGGAGGGCACTGTGAGAGAACGTCCCTCCCCCCCCCCTCCCCCCCCCTCCCAGAAGAAGATCTGGAAATGTGCAAACAAATACTGTCGGAAATTGACCACACTGAAATTCAAATAAAGTCGGTTCGTCGCATGGTAATAACAAAAATAAGGGAAGATGGTAAAAGACCCTTGAAAGTCGAACTTACAGAGATACCGTGACAAGTGTGACGTCTTGAAGAGTGCGAAGGAGTTGAAGGATGGTGATTTCCCCAACGTTTACATAAATCCTGATTACACGCCATTTGAACAGATGAGTAACAAGATGCTTCGTCAAGAGTTAAGAGCGCGGAGAGCTTGTGAGAGAGAACGTGGTTATATTCAAGGGAGCAGTTGTACTTAAGATTCCTTAAAAAACTTCCATTGAAATTTTTACGCCGTTTGGTGAGGTTGGTCAGTGCCAGGTTTCCTTCTCCAAAGTTCTGTTGTACCAAATATCAAAGAATGCAACCAAGCATTCTGTTGACAAACGTTCGCTCTTTACCCTATAAGTTTGATGAACTTTGCCTTACTGCTACGAAATTAATGCCAGATTTGATTGCCATTACAGAAACGTTGGCTGACTGAATGATCATGAAGACAGAGCTTTTGACATTCCTAACTTTGTCTCATTTCGCTGTGACCGTGTAAACCACCGTGGTGGTGGAGTGATGTTGTGGATATCAAGTGCCTCTCTTTTCGCTCAAAATTAGCTGACTTGCCGGTTCTTGCAAAGCCAGAGGAAATGGATTGTATTCAAATAATTATCAATGACAAATCCATCGTTTGCGTGTGCGACGTTCCGCCAAATTGAAGACTCATATCAATCGAGATATTGCTGATTATCTTTCTGAATCCTTTGACCATGTTAAAAATTTGTTTCCAGAGTCTCATGTTATATTGTGTGGTGACTTCAATCGCATTGATTTACGTCAATTCGAGGTGTTTCATAATGTGGTTAACTTGGTGAATGTTCTTACTAGACTGAGTGCCACATTGGATTTGATATTCGTTTGATGAACAAATCAGTGGGCGCCTCAATGGGCGCAGCATCCCCCATAATGGCAGACTTGTATATGGACAGGTTGAGAAAGAAGGGTTTGGGGAAGCCAGAAGGGCGGGAATTGAGATACCGAGATACTTCGTGAGATACGTGGATGACACTTTGGGAGTGATTAAGAATGAAAGAGAGTGTGGCGGAGCTGGTAAACTCCTTGAATAGAACACAAGAAGTGAAATTCACAAGCGAAGTGGATGAAAGAGGAAAATTGCCCGCCTCCCCCCATGTTGTATTTTTTTTTTTTTTTTTTTTTTTTATTTTTTTTTTTTTTTTTGGATGTACTGGTGGAGAACAGGGAAGGCCATCTGAGGACATCTGTGTATAGGAAAGCTACGCACATCCCCCCCACTCCCCCCCCCCCCCCCCCCCCCCCCCCCCCCTCCCACATCCCTTCCCACGACCCCCCCCCCTCTCCCCTCCGATGTGTACATTCACGCTAGAAAAGATCGGAGCACAGTAATGGGGTTAAGGGCAGGCAGGTGTGATAAAAGGAATGGTGAGAAGGGCAGTGGAGGTGAGCAGTGACGGAGAGAGTTTGACGAAGGAAATAAATCATATTGAGAAGGTGTTTGGGTTCAACGGGTATGACAGACGGTTCGTCAGAAGGTGTATTCGCAGCAGGAAATGCGTCGGTAGGGAGGCCGGAGAAAGGGACTTAGAGGAGGAGAAAAAAAAGAAGAAGTGCTACATTCCTTATGTGAGAGGCTTAAGCGAGCGAGTCAGGAAAGTGATGAGGAGGTTTGAATATCGGGTAGTGGATCGGAGCGGCAGAAAATTAGGGGGTTTATTGAGGAAGGATGAGGAGCAGGACGCGAAGGAGGTTGTTTATTGTTTAAAAGTGTGGGATCTGCGACGCTAAGTATGTGGGGGAGACGAAAAAAAACGCGGCATGGAACAAAGAATGAAAGAACACAAGAAGAAAGTAAGGGAGGCAGAAGTGCAGTCATCGGAGGTGGCCAGACACGTGTAGAAGCTTGGTCATCGGATGCAGTGGGATAGGGCAGAGGTGATAGCGAGAGAGAGAGAGAGACAGAGAGACAGGGAAGAGACAGAGAGACAGAGAAAGACAGGGAAGAGACGAGTGAAGGAGTGAAGGCATTACTGATAGTCATGCCGCTCCTATTTCCCCAAGCGGGCAAAATATATTGAGAGCCTCCGGTTAACATTGGAATTATCATGGGAAATATTATGGTTAACAATATACAATATCAAGCTAATTTCCTCATTAAGATCTAAATGAACGCAAATAAAACTATAGCTCCTCACCTGGAGAATAAAGCATTACAAAAAAATAAGAATATCACGTTTTAATATTGTTTTAAAATATAAGTAATATTTTTGCTGTAAGTTTGTTTTTGAATTATCGCGTTACTATGGCACTATCAACAGCCTGCAAAGAATGCATGTTACGAAGGATATAATGTGGTTTTCTTATGATGTTTTTGCTAATTTAAGTGATTCTGTAACAAAATGATTATACGTTACGCTTACTTCAGCAAAGACACTGATCGGCAAAACTTTATCAAGCAAATACTGTAATTATGTCATTTTATATTTTATTACAATCATTATACGTAAATACTTTCCTCATCAGACTCATCACATTCATCAAGATAATAATAAATAAATAAATGTTTACAGTTTTATTGTTATAGCTTTTGCAGCAAGTGACTGTGGATTTTTTTTCGCTATAAAGTTTGCATCGATCAGCATGTAGCATATACTATTTTTGTAGTCATGCCTATTGAATGTAGTCATACCTATTGTCATAGCAGATTGTTTTAAAAACTGAAGAAAAGTATTCAACTAAACTGCATGTAAACTATTTGTACAAAGAGTAATAGTTTAAAATTGAAAGTAATATAATAATCATTAAGACCTTTCTGAAAAATTTTGAATTTTAAATAGCAGACATTTACGTACATTAGCGCACATTTACGTTTGATATATTGTATATGGAGTTTAACCAATTACGGCGATACTTCATTCGCTTTAGATTTGTTGTTCCTCTATTAGCAGATAACATTTGATCTAAATTATACAGATAGTTTCGTGTTCGGGGGTATCTTGAAACGTTTGAAGAACATTACTAGAAAAAGCCACAGTGAATGAAACTACCGCAAAAATGTGAAAAATGATTTAACTACTGCGTTGTACTTGCTAGCATAATTCTTTGGCATTTTTTTCACCGTTTTTCCACATACTTTGATACCGGGCCAATTATTCTAGCATTTTCCTAGCATATTTTTTCATTTTTTATGCTAGCATGAAATATGCTATGTAATGCTGTATTTATGCTAGGTAATTATTGGCGTTTTCCCTCTTCTTCTATCGTTGACAACTATTATTTTTGACTTTATCTTAAAGAAAACTGATGAGATGAAAGACCTTAGGAGGAAATATTAAAAAAATGCTTGGAAAATGCTCTATGCTAGCATTATACTTGGCATTGTGCTAGCATTTTTTTACACCGGGACAGATTAGGGGGCTACAATCTGTGGCTTACAAACAGGTGCCATGACATCGGCCAAGCATGGAATGAATTGATCAAATGACTCATTGATGCTATTATGATTCCCCATTTCTAATAATTGAATGTTGCGACATGAATAAATCATACGCCTGTTGATTGATGATGTCCGAGCGATTCGGTCGAAAGGCGCCTCGCGTACTTTTATAGTTTTGATTTTTGCGGTGGTCTTGGGGTACTGTCCAGGATTCGGTTATAATGAACAAATCAGTGATATGAGTATGCGGAATGCCAGTTGTATCCACCTCTTTCGTCGTCCGACCACAATATAAATTTTTCTCTGCCAAAGTAAGCAAGCTATTACGCTTGGAGGATAATCGCAGACTGTTACTTTATACGGACTACCGTGAACAGGAACATGTTTGAAATTTCATCATTCTTTAGAAAATGTCAACTGGACCGGCTTGTATCGATCACATGATAACATCAATGTTATAGACTGAGCTTTTCTACTCTTAGTAAAGACAGGCGTGTGATGTTTCCCTAGTGCTACAGTCTCCATGATGACAGAGATAAGCCTTGGGTCACACCATGAGAAATATCGTAATTCACAGAGTTGGAATGCATGGAGAGCGTGGGAGTGATGGAGAGGGAAGATTGATGGAGTGTGAGAGGGAGGGTTGATGGGGAGAGGAATGGGGAGGGATAGTGAAGCGGGGAAAATTGGAGGGAGAGCGGGAAGTGAATGGGTGGGGGGAGGAAGTGAGAGTTGTTGGAAAGAAGGGGGGAAGAGGGGATTGGATGGGAAAGGGAAGTCTGTGTGGATGATGGGAATGGAGCGGGGGAAAGGTTTGTGGTGGGATGAGGATTGAGGAAGCGAGGTGCGAAGTGGAATTTTGTTTTAGAGTGGGATGGGAGGGAAGGAATTTAGGGTGTAGAGAGGGAATTAATGTGAGGTGGTAGGGAGAGATAGGGATTGGGAATGGAAAAGGATAAGATATGAGGGAAAATGATGCTGAGTGTTTGGGAGAGAGTGGAAGGAAGTGTGGTTGGAGGAGGGAAGATTGCGTGGTTGGAATGTTAGCGTTGAGCGGATGGTGAGTGGGAGCGGGAAGGGGTTTTTGTGATTTGGACGGGGAGATGGGAAAGGTGGTTGATGATGGAGTCGGAACGAGGAAAGGGGATGAGGAGTAGGAATGTTTTGATATTTAGGTTGGGGGGGAGAGGTTAGGGGGAAGAGCGGGATAGTTTGTGATGTGAGAGTAGGGAATTGGAGTGAATGAGTGAGATGGAGGGGAATTGAGTGGAGTGGTGGGGAGTGTGGAAATGAGGGGTGAGGGAGGGAAGGAAGTGTGGAAGATTTGAGGGTGTGAGCGTGGGAGCGGAAGAGGTTTGGAGTGTTTGTTTTTGAAGTGGAGTGGATGATGGGAAGATGATGGAAGAATGAGGGGGTGGGAGGGAGAGGGGGAAGAGGGAAGTGAGGCGCTGGGACTGAGATTGATGTAGATGTGGAAGGACGGGTAAGAGATGGGTGGTGGGTTGGTGGGATGAGGTGAGGAGGAGGAGTTTGAGGGGAAAGGAGGGAAGGACTTGGGAGATAGGTAGGATGGAGGGAGTGATTGTGATGCGTTGAGGGAATTAGACATGGAGAGGGAAAAGGAGGTTGGAGACGAGGATGAGGGAGATGGCGAGGTTGGGATATCTTGTTAGGGAGATGTGTAGGGGTGTTTAGCAGAGATGATGTGGGATGTGTTGATTGGAGGGATAGGAAGAGGGATGCGGGGAGGGTGGGAGGGTGGAAGAGGGGAAGAGGGAATTTGTGGATTTGAATGAGGGAGTGGAAGGATTTGGATTGGAGGGAAATAAGAGAGGGAGGGGAGGGGGGGTGAGGAGATCTGGATGAGATGGAAGGAGGAATGAGGATGGAGAGAAGGGAGGAGTGGAAGAGGATAGAGGGGGGCGGATGTTGTGGGAGATAGTAGGGATGTTGGTGTGAGCGTGAAGGAGGGGATGAGTTCGGGATGGGAGGGAGGTATTGTGGAAGATGGGAGTTTGGAGTGGAGGGGGTGATGACTGGTGGTGAAGGGACGCCAGTGGAAGGAAAATTGTTGGTGAGGGAGGGAGAAAGAGGAGCGGAGAGGGAAGTAAAGATGGGAATGAGGGAAAGGATGGGGGAAATTGTGTTGAGAAAGGTTATAGGTAGATAGATGGGAGAGGAGTGGAGAATGCGGAGGGTTTGGGAGGATGGTTGTGTGTGAGGGGGTGGAGTGGAAGAGCATTGGGATGGGAGTGGAGGGGTTTGTGTGAGGGAATTTGATTGAGGATGGAGTGGGGGGGAAAAAAAAGATTGAGCTGTTTTGAGGTGTGAGGGAGGTGTTTGAGTCTTGGATGAGTGAATTGGAGGAGTGATTGGATGGAATGAGAGTGTCTGGAGGGGAGGGATGGGAAGTTGTTTCTGTGCTGATGTTTGGGTGACTGGGGAGTGGGAGTTGTTGTGTTTGGATGGGAATGGAGAGTTGAGGGTCCGTGGAGGCGAGGAGTTCGGACGGAAGGGAAATATAGAATTAATGTGGGAGGGAAACTGGATGGGAAAATTTTGCTGTGGGCTGTGAGATTTTAGGGCGAGGGTTTGAGTGAGATGACGTCCTGAGTTGTTGATAATTTGGTGGAGGGAGTGTTTGTTGGGTGAGTAGGGAGGGAGGGTGTGGAAGTAATACTGTTGGATTGTGAGGTGAGGAGGTCATCTTGAAGGGGGTTAGAGGAGGGACGGGACGAGTGGATGGCGTGAGGAGGAGAGGGGATGTGTGGGTGAGGGAACGATGGAACTAGTAAATGCGGGAAGAGGAGAGAGGAAGGAGGACAGGGAGTTAGGGTAGATGGGGAGAGAGGTTGGATGAAAGTTGAGGGTAGTGCAGTTGAAGGATGGGATGACGGGGAGGGGGGTTATGGAGGATGTGGAAATTAGAGTTGGAGGGGTGGAGGGGGAAGTGTGAGGAGATTTGGAAGGGTTTAGGGAAGAGGGAAGTGAGGTGGGAGTGAGCTCTATGGGAGGAAGGGGAGGGAGGATGGGAAATTTCAAAACTATTGCAATCACTACATTCTGCTACTGTTGTAGAATTTTGTCTAAAAGTGCAATCATAATCAAAATAATGACAGATTCTCCAAATTTGGGTTTTTTAATTTAATTCTGGGATCATTACTTTATTGAGTGTGCCCAAAAAGGGAAGCGTATGGATCTACATAAACAAATGGAATTTTGTGAGTTGACCCTCCGAGGTTGGCAAGACGACGGGAGTTATTGTAGCATTAAGAATTGTGCGTTTTAATGATGTTGTATGACAATTATCGTCTTAAAAATTATAGGAAGCGTGTGCGCGCTGGTAGCGAAGAAAATGTCGGCCGCTTTCACACTAAATGTATGCAGTTCAAGATAAGTCAGCTATTTCAAAGGACCATAGATAGCCGAATCAATTTCAATCATGCCGTCATTTTGAGCCACCAATGCAAAGGAGCACAAGTTGTGTTAAGCTCAAGCAAGGACTGTACTATTTCTATGTTGTTCAGGACCGATCCAATGCATTTCGGTGGAAATTTTTGTAGCTGATTGTTCATCTATCTGATGAAATGGCATACTATTGTTCACCACGTTGTAGGATGGATAATGCACCACCGTTAATTTGGATTCATTATCTTATTGAGTTCGTGCCATTGGAAAAAGATCTCGATTTTGATATATTATTTTTCCATTGGATTGTATGGATACGATATACTTACAGTAATGTTCATGGAGGAGTAATATTGGTATACTTGGCATTGACTGATATTAATACTTGGATTAATGAACCAGTTTTTTTTATTAAATCTTAATTGTATGGCTAAATTGCGAGGGTACACGGTATAAAATGAGTCTTGTGTCCTTGATGTGGAGAATGAAGATTAACAAGTGTGGAAGCGGAATCAAAGTGAAGGAGTACAATGTTTCCATCCAATCTCAGGGTTTAATTTATTAACATTGAAAGTTATTTTATACGCGTCGCTAAGTTTTCGCGCAACTGCTCGAATGAATTTTTGACTGTGAGTGTTGTAATGAAATTTGCAGTCAGTCAGCTGTTACACATTAGTATATTTTTTCGAGCAAATTGTCCATTTGTGGGAACAACCAGGTAATCTGAGATTTTTTCAAAACTCCATTGATTGAGTTTTTAATCAATTTAGACTTTTGTTTTGTTCAAGTCAATCAAACCATATACAATGGTTAAATCAGTGATAATCTTGAGCGAGCTCTACAGTGTCACCAATATCACAACGTATTATAATTTTATAGCGATATATGAACATTGCTATAATTTGTAGCATAGAGGCAATTCATTTTATTGAAATCTCAAAAAAAACGGATCCCACCGTGAACCTGTGTTCTTTTTGTGTTTACGATAACGACACTTTTTAGCTGTGTTCGTATGCAATGATTATTCTGAGAAAGGTACATGAAACATGCGTGTGTCTGTGTATGCAGCAGTGTGCTAGTGTCGTTTACCTTAGAGAACCGTGTCTATGCTACTTAGCTTGGCCTAACATATCGATAATTTGACATTTTCTTCCATAAATGTGAAATCAAATACTGATTGATTTTTATTTTACTGCACTTGATTGACTATGGCCAACAGGCATTTCATATCACAAAGTCATGCAAAACACGCTCGTGACATCTTTTGACGTTATTTGATAAATAACATGAAGATTAGCCTTCTCGACGATGTTGGTTAGTAGAGATTACCCAGGGATATTATTATCAATTTTTTGTGACCAAAGCGGTGCGAAACTGATGACCTTGGGCCTTCTATAGAATATTTGTATACAGTTTTCTGAAGACATAGACTGAAAAAATCAATGTGTTGTAGTTCTGAAAACGTGATCATTTTTAAGCGACGAGTCATGCTCTGAATATTCAAAAGACAAAGATTTAAGCAAAAGATTAAAAAAGATATTTGATGTTGAAGGGAGTATTGCAAATCAGACAGCTTTTATTCAACTTGAGTAGGGAGCTGAATCATGCTTGAAAATGGGACGAAAATTTGGTACAAATTTCTCTCGAAAAGATCTCTCTAGAAAAACTGAAGGAAAGTCGGACCCAAATAAGAGATGCAGTATCAATAATTTCTCGGAGTCGAATTGATTTTTTTCGATTGAAAAACGGATATAGATTTTGATAGTTTCTATGTGTTTTAGAACTCTTCAGGAAAGTGAAGAAAGCCAAGCTGCTCAGTTCGTCTAGCTAACATTTTGATTTTCCTCTATTCAAACCCCTTAATGTTGAATTGCAGTACGGCATATATCTTGCAGTTAGTTGTAGTAAAAGTAGCAAAATGTACATTTTGAAAAATTGACAGCTGATGAACACCGAACTATCAGTTGCTGTATTTTGCCTTTCGAAGGGCGTTAATATGTGCATCGTGATCAGCCACATGTAATTCATCTTCAGGGTTCCCAGCGCAATTGTGAAGAATAATACCGGAAAATAAAGGAATTACGTTAAGTTGGTGCCAGGTCATTTCATGTATTTTCAACCGTTTGGCGCTTTACGCTCATTATTGAAGATATGAAGCCATCCATGGTTGAAAATCTTAGTTAATATTTCTTGTCTAATCCATTGATTGCACTCCATCAAATCATATTGTATGTGTGTATCAAACAAATTGTACATAAAAGTAGTCTAACAAAAGGGTTAAGATTTGCGTTAGCACATGAAATTAGAACAAGTGAGAGACGCTACAAATCAACTGTAACATGAAGGAAGAAAGTACTCATCAAACAGTTCGCGCAGACTTTCTAAAAATGATATTCATTTGCTTTGCATCCCCCTCCTCCGTTTATTATTGGCCTCGTCAATTGAAGGGAAAGGGGAGAAACTGAGAAACTGACTGTAATAACAAAGCAGAATAGTGGAATAAAGATATTGATATTTATATGATAATAAGTTGGTATCTTATGAAGAGCCATTCTTTGAGAACCAAGGGGCGTATATGGAGTGTGTGTGCGGCAAGGCTAAAGCTTTATAAGTGTCGAGTCCTGGCCGTTGTTTCATCGATTGAGAAGACTTGAGTGTGAGGAGATGCGAATGATAAGGTGAATGTGTGGTGTCAGACTATCGGACGTAAATCGAATAACAGCAGTCAGAAAGCATGGGGTCTTGAGGAAATCACAGACGTCACGAGAAGGCAAGATTGTCGGTTTGGCCACGTCGGTAAGAAGGGATGAGACAGAGTGGATCAGAAAAAGTTATGTGGATGGAAGTAGATGGCAAGACAGGAGAGGAAGACAAAAAGAAGACTGGGAACAAGTGGAGGAGATGACCTCAAATGTGTTGGATCCCAGAGCGGGACGCCCGTAGATCCACGAAAAGGAAGGTCAAACTCAAGCACTAACGTTAAACCCAGAATCTTCTGGAAGAAAAGGGAGCAAAACGGGAGAGTGAGTGAGGAGTGAGTCAAGTCATTGTCATTTTGATTTACCACTATTCCAATTTCCACTTTTTAAGTTCCTTCTTTCTTTTCTAAATCGTGTGAATCAATTCTGTCCATGCATGTCTTCTCTTTTTATATATTACTGAGTTCGACCAACAGTCTTCCGTCAAGAGTTTCTTCTTCTGTTTCGAAGATCAGCCAACTTCGATTTCCATTTAATATTTTTTTTCCTTTCTTTTTCCAAGCTTTGTTCGTTCGATAGAATGATGTTTGCTGATTTCGTCGAAATTCACGCTCGCTTTTTGATGTGCTCTACCCCGTTTTCTCAACTTTGAGCAGCTCACTCGTAATGGGCACTTTGATAGCGCCACCTATACGATTGATTTGAAAAAGATTTTAATTTCATTTACAGATTAATTCACATTAATGCGACAAAAATGAAGAATAGAATATATTGAATTGTTGAATACATATCTAGAGCTAGGACTTGGAATTTCTTATTTCACTTAGCGCAAGACGAAGTGTGCACCAAGTTACATACTGACACATGGTGGTGCGAAGAAGTAGACGCGGGCAGTGGAAGAAAGAGAATGCGATTCTTCCGGATATGGAAGAAACTCTAGACGAAAAAAGTGATTAAAGAAGAAGAATATTGCAAAGGCAAAGGAGACATGCCCGGCAAGATTCATTTGGCAATCTCAATGGGAGGAGATGGGAAGGAAAAGAATTGGCGCACAATTATTAACAAGTGAAATGAGGGCAGGGAGATGCTCAGGTTGGCGGACACTGCTACTCGGTTTCTGATACTTGGGAGGACATGTTGGATTTCCGGTGGTGGAACGGAGGGCAAGCTGTGACTGCTGTGAATTGAGGTGGCTGGGGGATGGGCGAAAATTTCGAGAGATATCGCCTACCCTGACCAGTGTTATACTCATACTGGATGGAAGGGCAAGATTTTTTACGACTCGTTGCACGTAGAGCCTGTTATGACTTACGGAAGAGAGGACATGGGTTCTGACAGCTGTAGGAAAAGTCAGAGAATGGATGGTAGCAAGACAGAAGGATGATCAGATGAATGTTGTGGAGTGTCTTCGAAGGATAGAGTGGCCAAGCGAAGACCTTTTCTGGCGTGGCCTGAGCCTGCTGTCGGTCCGATGGGGACATGAGGAGTGCGCAGATTTGCGATGATACGGCGGAAAGATAGCAGCGATTGGGTTTGAAGAAAATATGGAAAATGAAGATCAGCGAACCAAACAAGAGAAAAACCAAAAAAGGGACCTGGGACAGTAGCAGTGTCGCAGACTGTCGGCAATTGGGCCTCAAAGAAGGCCGGAAACCCTCGATCTGAACTACCTGGAGGCATTCCATGAAGAATCCATCGTACCAACCCAACGGAGATGAGTAAAGGACGTTAAACGGATAAGCAAAAAGTGGGCTACCTAGGTTCACATTCTTCATGAATTGCAATGAGCAATCGATCTACTAAAATAGTGCCATCGTGAGTAGTATTTATATTGAAAAAATGTTCGATTATGTTCAGTAATTGAACCTCATTAGCTTCAAAAAAGTTTCGAAACAATTAATTTACCATTCATGTGAACATGTTATGATAATATTATGCGACAGGCACCAAACTAAGGTTTAGGCTGATCACCCAAATCTAGTGAACGTCGCTGAATTTCGTAGAATAGCGATCGTGATATCTACCGAAGTTGGAAGTAATATTTCTATATGTTTGAACAATTCTTCTTTATGCAATGATTAACCAATGCGGAGTCGGACTTTGACTTCTTCGATGGACCAGCGCACATACCTGTAGAACTCTTTCCACTGTCACATTACAAAACACAAATGCAACATGATGCTATCTGCATGTGCAATAGTTTTTATTGTTGGCAATCCTTTACTTGACCAAACGAACTTTGACCGCTGTGCCCAAAATGAAACTTCCGTTTAAATCTTCTCTCAGAAAAACTAAGCACGCCTGACACTCCGAAAATCCATTTTTGTACATTAGTACTGACTTATGCAAAGGTATTACAGGTGTGCCGCATATGATTGTTAATGCGTGTTAGACATGACGATTGATTTTAGATCTGACATTCTAAGGATATTATAATACTTAAAAAAAATTCATTGAAAATAAATTTCATCAAGTATCACCCTTTTTGAAGAAGCTACAGAGGTTTCAAAAAACATGGCGTTCTACACAGGTCGAGGTGTGCCGATGTGAGTTAAGATGTAGCGAAATCGACTTGATACAGTAATACTGCCATAGACTAATGTTCACTAAAATGGATGCATCTGTAAGATGCACTTTTGTACTAAATGAATAGATTTATGAACATTAAAAAACAGAAGTAAGTACCACAAAATATTTGGTCCATGGAAAAGTACGAGCACAATTTTTTTAACGGTGTGTTCAGAAATGATAAAAAGCTAAACGTTGGATTACATTGATTTTGCCCCTTAAACGGATTTAGAAGAATTTCAGAATGAAATTTGTTGATTCAACGCTTGTCCTTCTTTAGCTGATTGATCTCCATGTTTCTATCAAAAAAAAACAGCCCAGATTGTGATGATTAATGCGAGGAGCAGCAAAAATAGAAAAAGATTTTCGATTTCATCAGAAACATCACATTACGTTAACGCATACGTTAATATTCCTTTGTAGACCCTCCTCAAAAAATCATATTATTTTCACACTTGAAGCGAGAGATTTAGATTATGTCGTACTTAAGGCATTTCACTTTACTCTATTATTTGAAATGTTACTATGAAAGTTCCAGGATATGGGTAACCAAGATTCAGTAGATTTTGCAAATATACATATGACAATTTGAAAGAAAAAAGGAAATAACGGAAAAATTGGTTAAAAAACGAGCAAAATAAAGGACATTTCGAAATAAAAAGCGGGAAAAACGGAATAACCGGACTCTGGGTACATGAATCTTGTTATCTTTCGATCCTTCAATCATTCACGAATATTAGCAACCTTAGGTCATTCGGAGATTTGTTTGCTTGCAGGATCTTTTTGAGAATCCGCCCACCCGAAGCGGTAAATCTGCATTAAACCACCGGTGACGGTAACGATAAGTTGTACCAAAATTGCATTAATGTAATTTTGTAGTCCACAACTTCGGTTGGACTTCTTAGCGTGCGGACGGAAGTTTTTTCTGTGGACGTTTAGTTCCACCCGGTTCATTAAATCTCAAATTTCGCTGTTTTTTCCCAACAATTTTCGGACTTTCTTTGCATCACAAGAATCCTCCTGAACTGCTCAAGCCCAATGGTTCGGTCTTTTTCAACGTTGTTCTTCATTGCCACCGTTATTGCTCAATTATCGCTCAATTACGTGGACTCATATTCAATGGTCATTACTCAGCAATGCGTGGGATATCCCCGTGTCTTCTGCGACACATTGATTGCGCAATCTACGTCGCCCTGCCTTCTCCTATACACTTTCCTTGTCCTCGTTCTCTCTTTACTGCGTCCCGTGTGATTACATCACAATGACGTCATCACTCGTATTGCAATATAACGTTCCCAAAAATCTCAGCCTCCGGCGTGACTATCCATTCCCCGTGTACAAAGAAGAGCCTTGTTCTATCATAGGATTCTTATCAGACTCCGAGTCAAATCCCAAGAATGTGACGTTCTACATGAGGCTGTGTCATCTCGAAAGCCAAAACTGCCGACAAAGCCAACTCCGTTTAATAATAAGAATAATAATAAATAATAAAACGTTTTATTTCTTTCAAAGCTCAAAAATGATAATCGTGAGGCTATACATCATCAAAAGTGTGGTGCAAAGTCAAAAAGTATGGGACACAAGAAATTAGAAACAAAACAGAGAATTAGTATCAAAAGATTCTAACACAGTTTTCAAGACGGGTGAAATCTACATGATAATTATTGTTGAAATAACTGCGTCATCAATGGTATGGAATTGGGTCCGATCTACGGCGAGTGCTGCAGACAGGCCTAGGAGTAAACTTTCCGTGAATACTTCAAGGATGGTGGAAATAAGTTCATGGAGAGGGATGTTAATAGAATTCTTTCATGATGTTGCAAAAAAGTCTATATGCTATCACTCGCCTTCGATACTCAAGTGGAACAAAGTTGGGGCTTTCAACACTTGCTACTGGAACCACAAAATTATTCTATTGACCTCCTGTGTTGTAGATTTTCCAAAGATGCCACTTTGAAGTTTTGAATTGAGACGAAAACTAATGAGTGGAGCAGCATATCAACAAATCCCTCTGACATATCCATTGTAAATTGTAATCATATCAGGCTTTGAATAAAATGGCTTTTAAATGGACGCAAAACATACAATCTACTATGGAAATCTTCTTTGACTTATGAACACCGACATGAAAACATTCCAAGTATAATGCTCGTCAAAATGAAAACCAAGTATCTTCCAATGTATTGACATGTGGGATATTCAGGAAACTATCGTGTGGCTGAAGAATGTACTGCCAAGTTGACCTTTGCTGTGAAAATAAATAGCTGCTTGCACTTCTGCTTTTGCATCAATCATTTTGTTTTGCAAGTGTCCACTCAATTAATCTTGGAATAGGCCCGCTGTTGGTTAAAGGACTACTCAAAGGACTGCTTTTTGTTTCGATTTTCGCGAGTACGATAATGTCATCGGCATATTTTACGGTACAAGACACAACTCCTCACTCAGAAACCAATCGGAGACAAAATACCAAATATCATGGCCCCAAATACTTGAGCCTTGTGGCACACCACTTGCAACAAACAGTGTAGTCACTACAACGTCCGATTCCATCGCACTCAGCGATACCGGGAAGTTAAGTAGTTCCCCATACAAACATTTCAACGGAATGGATCGAATTGTCGTCCGCTTTCATCTTCTCAAGCAGGTGCCGGTGAGAAACCTTGTCGAAGCCCTTCGCCAGGTCAATAGCGAGAGCATGAATGCACAAACATTTCTTTCCTGTAGATTGGTTTGTAATATAATCATCGATTTTAAGCAAAGCACACGTGGATGAACTTCCCTTTCGATAGCCGAATGAGTATTGTCAAACTTTGAGACAAAAGACGACGGGCCAATAATGCTTTCAGCAGTTCTTTTCCCCTTCAAAGCATACTTTCAAGGAGCGCAACAAGGAAATTGGTCGTATGTCGAAGGATCGGGGGATGAGATTTGGCTATTGCCACAATATGCGGCATTTTACAAGCATGTGCAAATTTGCCTTCACAAAAGACAATCTGTTGAAAAGCTCATAGTAATAGGAATCACAAGGAATTCGGCGAATTTTGACCATGCAATTGATGGGATATGATCCGAACCACAGGCAGTTTTCGGATTTGTATTTAGGAGCATATTCAACACTTGAAGTCTAGTAAAATGGAATGGAGAGCGCACAGGAGAGGTAGCATAAGTAGTTGCGCAGGGTGGATCACTAAAGAATTGTTCACTGAGTTTATGATTCATGACATTAAGAATGTCAAGTAATGACTGCTGTGATTGCATTGCACATGCTGATAACCAATCCGTCTTCGATCTTGTCTTGGTCACACTTTTGAAGACATCCCATATTGAGCCAGATGACGAAAGCGATTTGCCCCATTGTTGCTTCAAAATGTAGATGGATCGCTTTACTTTCTCCTTATAATGCTTAAAGAGGCACCAGTTTTTCTCGCGATATGCTTGATAACGTTTGTTAATTAGCACCTTTACCACTCCACTGATCCACGGCTTGTCATTAGTTGATATCTTGATGAAATTTCGAGGCAGCAAATCAATGGCATGGTGTAACTTCTGATAAAAAGAATCGCATGCACCATCCAATGATTCATTTTGAAACAGGGAGAGCCAATCTATATGAGAAAGGTGTTCAATAGACCGCTTCAAATGTGATTCCCTAAAATCGATCACTTCAACCATAAGTGGATGAGTACGGACATTTTTCACTGGCTTCAAAAGAACGCAATTATGATCACCGTCGCCTAAAGGCGGTAAGATTTCGGCACAACAGTATTTATCCAAGAACTCTTCTGGAATAAAGATGAGATCCAGTCTCGCATCAAGGCGGGTTGGCTCTTCTACCACGTTGCACAAACCAAAAGTGAATTCGAAATGCGAAGTATCGATCAGGTTGAAGTCACCAGCAATGAAAACCAGATAGCCAGAATGTTGAATAAGGAAGTCGTCGATGATTGATGAAGTATAGATACTCAATGAGTCAACTTGGTGTTGGTTCAGAGAGCTACCATGAGGAAAATAGATCGTAATTAGCAAGCATTTGAATTGTGCATAAGAAACTCGTAAAACCAGAAATTCAACGTCAGGAAACACAGAAGAATTAAACAAAGTTGCACAAGAAATTGAGGATTTCACCCAACAGCAAACACCTCCACCTTTTTTGCCAGAGTTGCGATCAGCACGAAAAATATTATAGCCGCTGAGGGAAATTGCTTGATCTGAAATCGCATTATTCATCCACGTTTCAGTAACACAAATTATATCAGGTGAGTTAACTGTTGCCATATTATGAATTTCATCCAATTTGTTGAGAACAGATCTAGAATTAAAATAACAGAGAGATGGAACAAAGTCACCATTGAGTCACCAACCGTCACTCCTTCGCTGCACGATTTTTCCTTTCCTAATAACTACATCCTCACCATTTGATCTCCTGCTGTGCAACTCTTCTCGTAATTTCCTTTGTTCGGAAAGCTGAGATCTCGTCAAATCTGGACGCAGGTAAATTTTGCGGAAAGATGTCGACTTTGCCAGGTTTCTCGAGTTCTTCAAAGCATTCAATTTTTCATCAAACGAAGAAAAAGTGACACAAACTGGTCGAGACTTGTTGACTGCACGCCTACCGAGTCTTCGAAAATTAAAAACCTTTGATACATCAACATGAACCTCTCTGAGAACATCTTTGGCAACTGCGATGCTTTCATCTGGATCATCTGTCTCATCCAATCCAAAAATCAGAAGGTTGTTCTTCTTTTCAAATCTCTGAAAGTACTCTTCGATGGTAGCATTGACATCTTTGTCAGTCTGGGGCGCTTTGCAGGAATTCACTTGATCTTTTAAAGTCACAAGTTCCTTCTCAATAGAAGCAAAACGCTCAAATATGCTGCAAATATCAATCGATTTGCAATTGTTGCAGAAATAAGTCAAATTGTCGCACGATGTTATGCCCTTGCATTGTGTAGTTGTCAGGTTAGAGCATTCTTTCCTGGTGTGGTAAAGCTTCTTGCATAGCTTGCATTGTATGAAATCGCTTTCTATGGTAGAATCACAACAGCCACAAAGCACTGATTGAGAGCCATCCATGACACTTTGCTTTCTGGATCCAACCATTCTATCAGTTATGTTATGTTATTTAACGCCAGGTCCGTATTCAACAAAATTGATGAACTGAGACTTCGAGCTTCCAAGTTCACTCCCGACGTTATCTACATTACCGAAACATGGCTCGACAGCATATTGACAAAAATCAATCTCCATCCGCAATTATCATCTGGTGAGATCTGACCGTGACTGTCACGGTGGTGGTGTAGCCATCTACTGCAAATGTCATTTTTCTCGTATTGCAAGTCCTACTAGCAGTGTTGATGGTCTGAAGTCGAGTATTTTGTGCTTATACTTGTACGAATTTGACGTCCATGTTTGTGTCTTGTATCATCCATACTGGGGAAATGCTAATTCTCATGATATAGTGATAGACTCTCTTCAATCGCTGTAGACAACCTTTCGTCCAAACATGTTATCTTAAACAGGAGATGTGAATGACCTGCGTCATAAATTGTGTGACTTTTTTGTTTTGAACAACATGAAACAACTTGTCCAATTTCCTACTAGAGGAAAAAATGTTTTGGATATTTTTGCCTCAAGCCAGCCCCTCAGATTTGAACATCCTGTCCTCCTCTCTCCCCATTGGTAGATCTGATCATAAAGGTATCTTTGTGAAAACTGTCGCTAACAAACCTGTTACTGTCACTAAGGTCAAAGTTAGGTCTTTGATTTTAGATTCAAGTGTGAATATAATATGATTTTGAGGAGGTTCTACAAAGGGAATATTAACGTATGCGTTTTATACGTATGGGATGTTTCTGATGAAATCGAAAAATCTTTTCTATTTTTGCTGCTCCTGCATTATATCATCACAATCTGGGCTGTTTGTAGAAACATGGAGATCAATTCAGCAAAAGAAGGACAAGCTTTGAATGCACAAATTTCTTCTGAATTCTTCAAATCCGTTTAAGGGTGCAAAACTCAATGTAATCCTACTTTTTAGCTTTTTATCATTTCTGAACACACCGTTAAAATATTGTGCTCGTACTTTCATGGACCAAATATTTGTGGTACTTCTGTTTTTTATGTTCATATAATCTATCATTTAGTACAAAAGTGCATCTTACAGATGCATCCATGTTTAGTGAACAATAGGTCTATGGCAGTATTACTGTATCAAGTCCTTCGCTACATCTTAACTCTCATCGGCACACCTGTCTACCTGTGTAGACGCCATGTTTTTTGAAACTCTGTAGCTTCTTCAAAAATGGTGATATCGTGATGAAATTTATTTTCAATGATTATTTTTTAAGTATTATACTATCCTTAGAATTTCAGATCTAAAATCAATTTTGATACCAAAGTAGTCATGTACGCTGATGACATTTCTCTCATTCAATTTAGAGATAATAATGACCCTTCCGATTTCCAGTCTGTTGTGGATGTTGTTGCTGCTTGGGCTTCTGATAAGAAACTGGTCATTAACGTTCAGAAAACGCATTTTATGGTTTTGTCCCGTTCGATCATGACGTATTGTCCCACATCGATTTCCATCAACAATTGTGATATTCCTCTTACTGATAGTGTAAATATTCTGGGTGTTGTGTTTTCCTCGGATCTCACTTGGGATCACTTTTTTCCTGCTTTGTACAGAAAATGCTGTAGGAGCCTTGCTCTTGTAAAGAAGTTGAAAAATAATTGTAACCACTCATCTCTGGTTTGGACGCCTATTGTAGCCTCGTTTTTTGTCACATGACCTACTGCTGGCCAGTAATTTGTGATCTCCCTCAAAAATATTTCGCCAAACTTGAGCAATTGGACCGTTTGGCGAGACAATGGGCCAATCGGTCAACCAGCCTAGCCTACGAACACGGTTGGACAAAACATGCTGCAACCTGATGAGTAAGATTGTGAAAAACGTGAACATTCATCCCCTTTCCCAATTTTTCGTTGTAAGAAACAATCCCCGCCTCAGACACTGTCGTTCCCTCCTACCGCTAAAGCGAAAGTCCAAATTGTATTCCAACTCATTTGTCAAATTTTCCACTCTGTCTTGAATTCGTCGCGTTGTTTGTCAACCTTCATGTACCGCTCTTTGTACTGATGGAAATAAAGCATTATTATTATTATTATTATTCCTCCCGCCTCCTTTGCTCAGTGCTATAGTGTCCTTCAGTCAATTGATTGGAACGCCTGTTGTCTTGATTTTGATGATATCAATGAAGCTATTGACGCCTTACAGTTTCTTCTTCTACAATTCTATCACTTATTCTTTCCGGAAAAAACAGTCAGGATGAGAAGTTCTGATCCGTCTTGGCTTACTACATCTCTTAAAGCCATTTCAGATGATAGAGATAGGGCTCTCTCCCGTGCAATTATCCCAAGTACCTGTGTCTTAGAGAAAAATTTCTTTCAGAAGTGAAAAAATCCAAAATTAATCAATTCCGTAGAATGAAGTCCTCTTCCCCTGCTGATAGCTGAAAGTTATTAATGCGCAGATTAAGAATCGGCATGGATCTTCTAACATCGACTATAACAAGGCCGTCGAACTCAATGAAGATTTTCAATCCTTCTTCTCTGATCCTGACGTCGACTCCTTTCTTGAGGATGGGCCTTCTACTCCTACCCACATCCCCCTAATTCCCGAGACTGAAATTTTTGAATTGATTAAGATCGTCCAAGTTGAATTCAGTCGGACCTGATGGTATTCCAGGACTCATTTACCGGAAATTCCGCGATGTCTTGGTTGCGCCTTGACCGTTCTATTAAACAGATGCCTTAAATCTGGTACCTTTCCTACTACCTGGAAATTGCTAATGTCCTCCCTCTTCCGAAAGGCAATGGTGAATTCAGACCAATTTCGATCTTGCCTTTCCTCAGTAAAGTGCTTGAGCGCCTGATTCGTGATCACCTGCTTTTGCCGTCTATTTGTTCTTTTGACTCACGGCAGTTTGGGTTCATTCCTAATTCGTTTGGGGATGCACTAACGCTCTTCTCAGTCTTCGTTTGAACTATTCTGCAACACCTCAGCGCCAAGTCCTCCAAATCTTGCAAAATTCTCACATTAGACTTCAGAAAGGCCTTCGATTCGTTAAGTCACCTATCTGTTTCTGAACACCCTTGTGACTGTTTTTCAATGCAATCCTTATATTGTTTCTATGATTCAGTCCTTTTTGAAAGATCGTTTTCAGGGGAATCGTCTTCCTCTTCTGTCTTTCATGATGACATTGATATTTTTGCCGAGTGGGCTCAGATAAGAAACTCCGCATCAATGAAGCAAAAACCAAGAGTCTCACTATTTCAGGTAAACCGACCTCTTCCTCTCCCACTCATATTCATGTGAATGGCACTGTCATTGAAGATGTTCATTCTCTCAAAATTTTGGAATGTTATTTTCCTCCGATAACAAATGGGACGATCAATTTAATTTCCTGTACAAAAAATGTTGCCGTCCCTATCATTAGTTAGACGGATTCGGTATAAACTGTGGGCAAGGCGATATTGTTTGGCAGGCCTACGTTGGTCTTGTTTTTGCCCATATTTCTTTCTGCTGGCCCGTTATTTGCGACCTAAAGAAGTCCCATGTGAAAAAACTTGAACGACTTGATCGCGTTGCTCGTCGTTGGGCCAATATCAATTTTAAATGTGATTTTCATCAAATGCTTAGTAACATCTGTATACGACTGATTCGTAAAGTTTCTAGGTTTTCTGCATGCCATCCTTTATCTGAATTTTTTATAGTCAATCCACTGATTCTCAAATCAGATCTCTGAGAAAATTGTTTATGCTTTCAACGGAGATCGTCTGTTTACAACAATTCATTTATTAAGTATACGAAATTTTCATGATTTGTGAACCATGCCATATACCGCTCGTTGTATAGGTGAATAAAGTCTCATTATTATTATTATGTGAGAGGTGTCTATCGCAGGAATTGCTTGCAATATTTGGATAATTTTGCCATTTTTTAATAATTAAATTTCAGCAGTCATTGCTCCAGAACGGTAAACATCTGATAGGTGCTTAATATAACCAGTTCTTATAAACAAAGACTAGTAGGGAAGTTATTAACTTTGGAGCATGGCTTCCGGTATAAAGTGATTCACCAAAATTGGTTCATTTTTGAAAAAAATGAGTAGGAAATTGAAGCCAACATTGATGACCTGTTTCTCACGACTGGGTGATCACAGCTCAGTATACCTGGTATAAAGTCTACATAATGTCCTTCTCTATGTTATTAGATCCATGAAAGATCGGTACCTCAGCTGAAAATCCCTCGTAAAATCTGGTCTCATTGATGAACGATAGAATTGGTCAGATTGAAAATAAAGGACACATTTTTTCGAACATGATCACGTCTCTAACTCCTTAAGTACGGAGAGTTAGGCGAAAATTCTACTGTATTCCTGGTTTTTAATGCCCAGAAAATACAGCTGTAACAATTTGAGTAAAATCTGAGAACGGATGTCGAATACGTTTTCAAAATGTCGACTTTAATGAAAAGACCTAAATGCGCTTTTGACTACGTTATTTCTTCGTAAGAGAAAGCAATGTAATCGTCAAATGCTCAATTCAATCATGTTTAGATAGATTTATGAAACAGGGCGTAATTTTAGTGTTATTTATTACATAAAAAGAACCACGAACACCTCTGAGATTTATCAAGCCATATTGGGATGTGCCCCGACACTCTCTCCTTCAAGTCCTCACACTCATCAAGCGTCCCCCAAGATCGACAAATATTCCATCAGCAGCGTTACTCGACATCTCCAAATTTGTGATGCTTCCTCGACCGATGCCAGAAAAGGTTCTCTGTGATTTACAAGTGCGAGCGGTATGACATCCTTTCAATTGTAGATGCCCTCATTATCAAACGAAGGAATCCTGATCTTTGTGCTCAAAAGCGTTTTATCGCTAATATTTTTCTTCCGTGATACATGTCGATTTCTTCCTTTTTCATTCTTCTATGAGTAGTAGGGTGTATAGCTTATGTCTTGCAGTATTGCTATGCTTTGATTTCTATCTGTTCATGTATAAGGATATCTCCATATTTTCCCAAGTATCTGTTATGAATGATTCAATTTTATGCATATCTTTGTTTGCATCTGAGATTTGTTTCTGTACAAAGTCAGCGCCGTTGAGATTGGACTAAAGTTCTCGTGCTAATAGATCTTAATGAATTTCGTGGCTCTTTTTATCTAAAACATATCAAAAGAGCATTCATTTTTAGTGTTATTTATTAAATCCATTTTCTAAGCATACATTTAATATGAAATTGTTTACAATCGTGTCAAATAGATTTTCGGTTTCTACGGTCAATTGGTAAAATTTTCGGCGTTTTAGGTTTTTGCGGTTACCTTTGGGGTCCTCCGTACATCTACTAGAGCAGATGTTTCTAGTTGATGTAGGCTTGATTGATGCTTCATATACCAATTGCCATTTAAACATTGACTCTTCCCAAAACAGCAAAAGGTTGTCATTGCCTTGCTGTATTTTGGCAGGGATGTGTAGGTCCAGTTGTGAAAATAAGCATATACCGAAAGGAATAATCTTAATTTTTTCGCTATGTCCATTGATCTGGTAAAGAAAAACTTTTATGTCATTTTTTTGTTTATAAGTTGAAATTATTGAAATAATATTATTTGTCAGTCTTTCTACGCACAAAATTAATGTAATTTGTCAAAATTTGTTTCGCAGATCTGGCCTTCTCAATTGCGATGGAAAGAAATCCTAAGTCAAAAATATTTGGAAATCAAATGCTACATAATTTGAAATCTCTACACTGAATTACAAATTATCACTGTCATTATCGACATCTAACAAACATGCACATATACCACAGTTCATTGGTTTGTCTCAGTTCACTAGTTTATTATTCAATGGTCTCAACTTCACAGTTCATTATCATCCTATATCTCCTTAGTCTTTCTGTATTGTTACCGTTGGCATGTTTGGTTGGTTCCACTCTATTTCATTGCTGATGACGATCCTTTTCTGTTGTAAACTGTTTTTAATGTTAACTGATACCGTTATTTGACGTTCCATTGCATTGTTGTGATGTACATACACTTGTTATACACTCATTGAAAATTCTTGTTTTATGTTGTTAATCCTGTTATGTTGTTCTTTACAATAATAATAATAATAAGTAGGCGCTCTGTAGTAGCACTCAATTACGCTAGTATTATCGGCATGTGTCCATTTCCGTCTTCGACGCGGTTGATGTTCATTTGTTTCAGTAGCCCTTCCGCTTGAACATCCTGGTTCCTCAACATTCAACGCAGGCCTTGGTAACCCGGGCGACGCCTGTTCCGGTATGGTATCGTCGTTATTAATCTCCATGTATGTATGGTGTTGGGCGAGGACGAGATTATGGAGGAACACGCTTTTCCCTCCCGAGTATGCACTTTTTGTGATTCGAGTGTCTGCAGTCTGGTTAGTAATCAGCCAATGTCCAATCCACTTGCGACCTCCACGTAGCTGGATTACAGGTGCTTGCCACACGCCCGGTCGGCTGCAAAGTTATATATGATATTAGAATATAGTTATTAAGGTTCTAATCCACTTTAATGACCTCCAAGTGGCTGGATTGCAGGTGCTTGCCAAACACCCGGTCGAAAGAATTATTAATAAGGGTGACTGCGCAAGGAGTCGAACCTGGGCCATCCAGACCACAGGCAGACACTTAAACCACTGTGCCACTCGCTCGCCTGAATCAAGGTGAAAGTGATTCCTGTTGTCATTGGGGCATTGGTGCTCACACTCAGAATCTCGCAAAATACTTGAGAGAAGTACCCGGACTTCATCATGTACCTCAGTTACAGAAAGCTGCTCTGTTGGGCAGTGCCTGTATCCTCAGACGCACTCTCGATCTCCCTGAATCCTGGTAGGATTCCGAGATCCTGGGTTGTAGACCGACCGATGTAGAGGTCGTGTACCAAAAAAAGTACGCGTTTATTCTCAATAAATGAAAATCACATATAGACACAAATACAAAGTCAAAAGTAAAGTATTGCAGGAAGGATCATGCCAAAGAAGGCTTGTGTATGACAAAGGTCAATTTCGGCACTATCGTGTAGGACACAAAAGCTATTATCGTAGAGTGAATATTCTGCGTTCATGACGTGGATAATATACATATATATGGGAAGAATGAGTTCAATCGTCGCTCTGATGACGACGAATGACCGGTGGCCGGTAACTGTGGAGGAACAAGATGATTTAAGGGGTGGTCCGAGCATTTACACGAAGAGAAAAACTCCAGAGATGCCTGCTTATGGCATCGACAATGTCATGGATTACAGGACAAGGGCAGGACTCGTTGCAGATAATGCGATGTGCTCGCTTTTGCAGTCGCTTCATTTGAGAAGTGACACTCACAGGAAGTTTACAAAATAGGGGAGCTTCATACATTACAACAGACATGACAAATCCATTGTACACCTCAGCTAAACCCTTTCTGGGAACGAAAGACTTCAATGCACGAATGGTGTACAAACGTCTTGATGCAGTCAGGAATATTCTCTGAAAATTATCATTCCAGGTTAGCTTATCGTTCAATGTCACACCTAAAATGCTCACTTGAGAGGTCAATTTGATGCCATCGTATGGACTAGTTAAACAGTGATTCCCCCGACGAATGATCATCTGTTGACATTTCCCACGATTCAAAAACATTTTATTGACTTCAGACCAATTTTGAATTGCATCTAAATTTGAGGGACTGGGATTCACCTTTGTGCAAGACTCTATCAAAGTCAAGTCATCAGCAAATTTCACCAAATGGGATGCGGCGGATTCGAGATGAAGAGTACCAATGAATAAGGAGAAAAGGTAGGGTCCTAGGACTGATCCCTGAGGAACTCCAGATGTTACTTTGATCAAGGATCCAGTGTGGCCGAGAAACGATATCCTTTGAAAACGACCAGTCAAAAATGAAAGTATCCACACAATGTCTTCATAGATTTGACGTATCCTTTTCTTTCAATTGCTTCATATGTTTTTTCCCCTGATTTTCGCATTTCTTGCTGTTTCTCCGATATAGATCCCTTTGCATCCTTCACATTCAATTTCGTAGGTTATTCCTTGTGCATCACATTTTCCTTTTCCATTATTTTTGCATATTAGGCATTCGTCTGCGCATTTCTTTTTTTGAAAGGATTTGACCTTTGTAATTTTGATTTTATGATATCTTTGCAGTTTCTATAACTTTAATTTTGAATCCACTTTTCTTTATTTCTCCTTCCAACTCTTTCTTCAATATCGAATTTGGGTTTATTAAATGAATAATACACTTTCGTAATTATCTTTCTTGTACCGCGCTTTCTTTTTAATTTGTTTCACTCTTCTTCTTTCAGTTTGTTGCCATTCTCTTGGTCTGTACATTGGTTTGATTTTGTTTCTATCATCTTCCTATATTTTATTGTAAGCATTTAATGCTGACTTTGTAATTTGTGTTCTAAATTTCTGACCATGACCAGAATATTGCATCCTCTTATTCATTTCTATCAAAGGCTTGACTGTTTGATTACATGGTAAGTCTTGGCTACAGTTCAGCAAAATTCTCAGCATTTGTTGCGTTAGAATAGTTCTTTTTGTATTCCATGACAACGGCGTTCTTGCATGAATAACCATTTTTGAAGTTATATTTTTCATATAAAATTCATGTAATAACTTCTTTACTTTACTATTCTCATTTGTAGTTATACATACTTTCAAATCCAAAATTAGTAATTTTTCATCAATGTGGTGGGGAGGGAAATCAATTTCTAATTGAATGGATTGATGAATTTCATTTCCAATTGCTTTTACAATTTTCATGAATTTCATTTTCTATTTCTTCAATATCGTTTTGCTGCGGATTTATTATTTCATTCTCGTAGGACAATATCGTCGTTATGTCATCAACATATATTTTCATTAACAAACATTGTATATTCTTTTGATCTAATGTCTGGAATAGTTTATAATCCACCACATCATGAAGATTTGTGCGATTGCTCCAGTCAATTTAAGTCCGATTGGTCCGCCATCTTTTTGTAATTTTATATGGTCATCAAACTTGTATATAAAATTTTTCGTTAATGTTTGTAAACCGATTTTGATAGCTTCTGTTTATAATTTTCCTTTTCGAGTGTTCATTTTCTGGGACCATGCAAGGTTGCTTCCACATCGCATATCTTCTGCTTATCTGCTCTTCCGTTCCATTTCCTATAACGGTTGGAGGTCTTTCGACATTTGTCTTTCTTGTTGAACAGAAATTTGATATCCCCATATCAATGAGTTCTTCCTTGGATTTACTCAAAGAAAGATATAATCCTATTTCACGATAATCTATGCCTTCTATTTTGATTTCGGATTTTTCAAACATCAGGCCTGTGATTAGCCTATGAGAAAAGTTGAGATTTTCCTTGAAAAATTTGAGGAATGGTAACGGAGCCTTATATGGTAATTGCTAAAAAGCTACATATTTTAGCATGGATTTTGGGCCAAACTTCAAGTCATGAAGGTCCGAAGAAGGCAATCCCAGGGTTGACCATACCACACTTTTTGAAGTTTATTTATTTAGTGCACCAATAAGTGCAATGAGCACCAAGGCAACACAGGAAATACATCAGGAGGGAACAATTAGAAGTTACAATAAAACATAAAAAGCTTTCGTTTAAAACTGTTTCACTGTTCACAATATCGTCGGGGAGGCGGTTCCAGTCATCTATGATGCGGTGGGAAAAGGAGGATAGGCGACAATTCAGATTTGTTGGGTGGCGGAAAATTTTGTAGTTATGTCCACGGGTTCGGGAAACACTAAAGGTGAAGAAGGAATTAGGATCACTTGGAGTAAGGTGGTTACATATTTTGAACACGGTTGTAAGGTCCATAATCCGACGACGACATTGTAGTGTTGGGAGTTTCAGAGCTCTCAGTCTTTCTTCGTAGGGTAACGAGGATAGACCACGGATGCTTTTGGTGAATCGACGTTGTACACGTTCGATAGCCAGAATGTCTTTATTCAGGGATGGATTCCAGACTGGGATGGCATATTCGAGGTGAGGGCTGACCATTCAGTGTCTTGAAGAGACGAATAAGCAGATCGGCGTCCCGAGAGACGAATGTCCTGAGGATGGCAGATACAATGCGATTCGCTTTCTGAACACAGGTCAGAATGTGCCGAGAGAATTTTGGGTCTTTTGAAATCAGAACTCCAAGGTCTTTGACACACTTGGAATTATTCAGGAAACTTCCATCCAGACGGTAGTCCGAGGCAGGATTGCGAAATATAAAGTGTAGAATGGAGCACTTCTGGGGATTGAGCGATAGCTGCCATTTCTTCGACCAGGTGGTTTACAGCTTTGAGGTCAGCTTGCAAAAGTTCTTTGGCTTTCAGGGGATCAGTGCGCTTGATTTCGGAGTACAATTTTACATCATCAGCATATTTCAATAAAGAAGAGTTTGTCAAGGTGTCATCAATGTCATTAATAAAGGCGACAAACAGATCTGGGCCTAAAACGGATCCCTGGGGACACCAGAAATCATGATGTAGGGGGAAGAATGCACACCATCTACGACAACACTCTCAGTTCTATCCTCAAGAAAAGCTTTCAGAAAACATAGAAGTCTCCCTCCAATGCCCAAGGAAGTCAATTTCGAGAGAGACGAAAGTGAGGGACTGAATTGAACGCTTTTTCAAAATCGAGATAGATGATGTCAGCCCACTGACCGCGATCCACAACAGATGTTAAATCCTCGAGGAATTCTAAGAGCTGGTGGGTACTAACGAATTGGATCGAAAACCAAATTGAGAGCGCTTGATTATGTCATATTGGTTCCAGAACTGCCACAGGTGATCGCGAACAATCGACTCCAACAATTTGGAGGCAGTACAAGTCAGGCTGACCGGACGGTAATTCTCTGCCTTCTTGCGACAACCTTTCTTATGTATAGGAGTAACCAGAGCGTGCTTTCAGACTAGCGGGATATTCCCCAGCTCAAAAAAGATCTGGAAAAGGCGAACAAGAAGTGGAAGCAGAACAAAAGCACCTTGTTTGTAGCAGATATATTGAATGCCATCAGAGCCAGGGGAGGAGAAATTCTTCTTATGTGATAGGTGGAAGCGAATTCTATCAGGTGTGAAAACTACATCAGCGAGGCAATGATCAGTTTGTGTATGAACAGCAAGTGTGGGAAGAGACTCAGAGGTGAAAGCAGATTTGTAGGAATCACCAAGAATAGTAGCTGAGTGTAGGAGATCATACACTACTCGGTCAGTGGACGGGTCGACAAGCGGACCAACGGTGGATCGAACCTTATGTTTAGATTTTACATAGTTCCAGAATCGCTTAGGATTGTCACTGTTAGCCAAAGATGATTCAAAATTGTAAATAGATCTGTGGATTGCTTGTTTCAAGAGGTTAGATGTATGATTGCGCAAACGTCTAGCCTCTTCAGATCTGGTGTCAAGGAAGATACGTTCCGTCCTTCTGCGCTGTAGTTTTAAAGAACGAATTTCAGGAGAATCCCTAGAAGGTCTGTTACTTCGAAGATAATTCATGGTCGGAACTGCTGACGATAAAGCACCGTGAATAGCGGATTGAAAAGAAGCCCATATCTCATTCACATCTTTGTGCTGGAAGCAACTTTCCCAGTTATTGGAAGCGAGAATGGAACGGTACAAGTCCCAATCAGCCTGCTTAAAATTATAACGAGGAGTCGACTTGGAAGAAATTGGTTTTCTTTCAGCAGAAAAAGCCAGTTCAGCCAAGACCATATTGTGATCGGAAGAGGCTAGAGGTTCAATTACATCAACGCGGGTAACAAGATCAGGAGTGGAGAAGAAGAATAAATCCAATATATGCTCTTCGCGTGTAGGTTCAAAGACAGTTTGGTATAACCCTGACTCAACAGTGCAAACAAGAAAATCTTCAGAGTCTTTGTTGGAAGAAATAGTCCGGGAGCTAGCGCGAAGTTGTGCAGGGAACGAGGTAGTACATAAAACTTTCACATAGCATAGTACACCTCTAACCTACTGCAAAACTTCGCGTCTGCCGGATCAGATCATTTGCTTTTCAGAAATAGAGATGATAACAAAATCCAATGTATTTCCAATGGTAAAATTGTGACATCTGAGGTGTTGACTCCATTTTTTCGAATTTTTGCTCATAAAAGTTACACAAATTGGTATTTTGTTGAACTGGTTATTATAGAAATCATCTACAGAACATGATCTTTCAAATGAGTTATCATTCAGTGACAGAGGATGAAGTAAAGTGTACAAACAGACACTTTTCGTTAAAGTATATCAACAATTTTCCTGAAATTTCTGTGTTAAAATTTGCAGTTACACCAACGAAAGGTGTCTGTTTGTACACTTTACTTCATCCTCTGTCACTGAATGACAACTCATTTGAAAGATCATGTTCTGTAGATGATTTCTATAATAACCAGTTCAACAAAATACCAATTTGTGTAACTTTTATGAGCAAAAATTCGAAAAAATGGAGTCAACACCTCAGATGTCACAATTTTACCATTGGAAATACATTGGATTTTGTTATCATCTCTATTTCTGAAAAGCAAATGATCTGATCCGGCAGACGCGAAGTTTTGCAGTAGGTTAGAGGTGTACTATGCTATGTGAAAGTTTTATGTACTACCTCGTTCCCTGCACAACTTCACGCTGGCTCCCGGACTAAAAGTGTCTCCCAGTCAATGTGGGGAAAATTAAAATCGCCACTGATTAGCTTAAACTGATGGGGAAGGGAGGAGGCTTCATGGAAGAGCTCGAATAGGACACTGTCATTAGCTACTGATGAATTAGGAGGACGATAAACCACACCTACAAGAATGGAAGATTTATTCTGAAGATAAACTTCAGCCCAAACACAATCACTGAAGTTCGAGCTGTTAGCGACATCCAAAGCACAATACTGAAGTGAGTCCTTAATGTAAAGGCAAACACCACCACCGCGACTACCACTGCGACGATCAGATCTGAATAATTTAAAGCCTGAAATTTGAAATAAAGCATCATTAAAATTTTATTTGCCCAAGTTTTCAGTGACAGATAATATCTGGTTGGAGGTCAGAGATATAGGAATGAAAAATGTGAAGCTTGTTGACAAGCTTCACATTTGTTAAGAAACTTAATTGCAAGGTTAGGGCTCTTCAGTTTTTTGAATAAGTACGATCAAACCAAGAGGAGTCTCTTTGCCAGCTACCATCATCTCTGCGAACGAAGCGCCAAATAACTCCGGAGTCCCGTAGACTAAAACTCTCACAAGAAGAGCCATTGTCGCTCTTGGAAGCTTGTTTATTCAGTTCGAAGCAGTGCCGACGGAGAGCTTGTCCTGAAGGCGAAAGGCTTGATCGAATGCGAACCTGTCTTGAATCACAAAAAAGGGGAGAAGCGGAAGAGAAAGCTGATTTGAAAAGCTTCGCGTCGAAAGCAGATTTAAAAATCAGCTGACCAGCCTATGAGAATTGACTTTCGGCTTGCCAATACGGATAACATCAGTTGGTTCAGGAAATGACGAGGAAGGAGAACTGTTTCTAATAGACTGAATGATTGAAGATATACCGAAAGACAGATCCTATCATCAGGAAAATTTGTCAAGATGAGCTCATTTGGCATGTAGATTCCAGAGCCTGGAGGGACGGACGGGATTGAACCGGTCTGTCTCACGGGAAAGACAGGCATCCGGGAAGTTGAGATAGGCGGAGTGGGATTCGATAAATGATTCGATAGAGCTGGACCTCGAAAAGCACCAGGTGAGCGATCAACAGGGACATCTATTGAGGAGAGAGGAGGAAAATTACCGGTGTAAAACGGGGAGGAAGAAACCGGGGGAAGAGGAGCAGGCCAAGGAATGCTGGGAGATTTATCAGCTGTATTCTCGTGGATGGATGTAGAGATCATGGCTATCTTGGACTCCAGCTTCAATGTCAGAGTCGAAAATGCTTTCTCCAATTCTTGAAATTTCGAAAGCAATGGAGGACTGTCTGAACTGGGAGAAATTTCCTTAACATTGGAACTAACACAACTGTGAGAAACATCCTGAGTCTGGCAAACAGGAGGATTAGTTAAATTGGCAACAGTGAACCAATCCTCGTCAAAGCAATACACATGCTCATCAGACGGGAAACCGTCCAGTAACTTGGTCTTGATGGGGTCAACTTCTGGAGAGAGACAACAAGATTTACAGAGATAAAGGCCAGGATCGTCATTGATAACATAGGAGAGCTGGCGGAAGGAAAGACCCAGACAGAGGTAATGAATCCAAGATCGACAGTTGGAACACTCAATCTCTGTTGAGTTGTGTATATGTTTATGGTAGAATGCTTATCACCAAAAGAACTTTCAGCTGTACAATCACCTAAAAGCTAAAGTGAAAAGTGAAATGAAAAGTCAAAAGCAATATGGATTTCCAAAATGAAGCATTGGAATGTTTGGAAAATTGTTAGTACTGTTAGTGGTCGAAAATCAAATGATGACATTTAAGCTCTTTATAGCAGATTTGATTGCCTTGAGACAGCTTCAAATGCGATCAATCAAGATCTTGTGCAAGTCTACAGTGACAAACACGACATCAATTTACCCTTTTGTGACTTCGCCAGAGAAATTGTGGTTTCCGAACATCTTGTCTTTCGTCTGCTTGAAACACTACCTTCCCGTAAAGCGTCCTCCGAAATACCGCCTATGTTATACAAAGTCGCAGCCTCGACCCTGGCACAGCCTTTGACGGCACTTTTGCAAGACTCAATAAAAACCGCTACTGCTCCTAGCCGATGGAAGATTTCAGCCATCACGCCTGTTCCTAAAGCGAATCATCCAAAATCCACTGATGACGTGAGACCGATAAGTTTATTGCCTGTCCCAACGAAGATAATGGAACGCGTAATTCTAGAATTCGCAAAACCGCATTTCCAGAAGGCATATGGTGAACATCAGTATGGGTTCAGGCCCGATCATCTACAACTTGTGCGTTGATAGCTCTACACGATCATGTGACGAAATCTTTGGATGATTCCAAACGTTGTCGGAGTTCAAATAATAAGTTACGATCTCTCAAAGGCATTTGATCGGCTGAAACAGAATGTAATTATAGATCGCATGTTGAAATGCGACATGCCAAAAGAGCTCATATCATGGGTATTGAGCTATCTTGAAGATCGTTCACAATATGTTAAAGTTGGAACTGTCTGTAGTACCCGATTACTCGTCACCTCAGGAATCCCTCAAGGTTCCGTCTTGGGGCCATTTCTTTTTTCGATTGTAATGGGTTCACTTGATGTAGCGAATGACTGCTGTCAGATTGTTATGTACGCAGACGATATTACAATCGGTGCACCGCTTTACAAAACAACAAACCCGCACATCACCGCTACCCACAACTCGGTCCTAGAATGGTCACAGACTCCCGCTAAATTTGAATAAGTGTAAGTCACTGGTCATTCCGAAATCTAAAGATTGTCACCCGACATATTTAAAGGATGTAACTTCTGTTGAGACGCTGACAATTCTAGGAGTCACCTTCAACAAGAGTTGCTCATGGAGTAACCATTTTGACAAAATTGCAGCATCTGCATCCAGACGCCTCTTTCCTTTAAGATTGCTTCGACCGCATTTAGTAAATTCTCAGCTGAAGTTGGCCTACTGCGGCATTATGCGATCAATTATTGAATACGCATCTCCGCTATTCATCGGACTTTCCAAGAGAGACGCACATTGACTTGAAAGGGTGCACCGCAGATATCATCGACTTATGTGTGGCCGACATTGTACAAATGACTGTCTTCAACCCCTTGAGGAAAGGAGAAAAATTTCGGCAACTAAATTGTATAGAACAGCCTCTAATGATAATCATTTTTTGAATAAATTTCTGTGTGAAATCTCCACTTCGGGACGCTTCCTACTACCAAGAGTATCCACTATTCGCAGACTCAATTCTTTTTGTGTAAAAGGCGCAACTATTCTCAATGATCAATTTACGCGTACGAGTATTGCATGAGACTTCTACTTAATGACTGCTTACTTGATGAATCTCTTTTGTATCACTTTATGACTTCTCTACTTGAAATGTACGATTTTCATTTATCTGGAAATAAACGCATATTATTATTATCATCATTATATTACAAAGGGATATTGGCCCGGTCATTATCACCTACCGCGTTGTTACGAATTTAATTTGTGACCTCAAGTACTATCTGCTTAGAATGTGTCGAACAGAGGATGTCAGATCAAGCTGCTGATATCACTGTGCTTCACGCTATCGTCGCCAATTCAATTATGCTTGTCACTGCAAATTGAGTTGTATACTGCAATTTTTTGAATGTAGGAAATATCCTAAATTCAGGCATCTGGGGCTATTGTGACGACTAATTTTCATAGATTTTAGACAAATTTTGGGAGGATAGTAACCCATAACTATAAAAAGATCAAAATCGTTGACGGAATGCATGGCTTGTGGGTTAAAGATTGAATAAAAAGTGAAAGATTATCACCTCTATTCGCATGAAGCTCCGCTGAGATATTGACATCCACATCTTGCAGTAGACCCAGGTTGAAAATCTACCTACCCAGTAACATGTGGTTTGAATGTCTTCATTAATCTAAGTTCGCATACAACGATAAACGATGTGTGCATTACTTTCACACCAACCTGTGTTCAGATGTCGGTCTGCAAACCCCGGAAAGCGTAGCTGCAGACTCATGGTATAGCACAGCCTCATAAGCTTCCAAATCCCACACGCTAGTGACCAGGAGGCATGTAGACACTACATTTAGAGACCCTCTGCTTTACCCCATCGGATATGTTCACATTCAGCGGAAATATAACGGAAGAGAATGAGTAAAGCAAAAGCTTCAGCTGATAAGAGCATTGAAATCCAAGTGGGCTAGGCTACCTATACGTTATCACATAATGGATATAGAAGATCGATATCCTTAAGTTCTTTAAGAAGCACAGGCATGCATTTGGCAACCCTATAGTTGCAGAAACATAATGAAGGCTTTGAAACAGGTCAAGATAATTAATGAAAATAATTGAATAAGCATTTATTATTGGAATTCTCCGCGACATTATGATGTTGGAAGTAAAAGTTGATTGCAGTGTTCAAATATACAAGTTCTGTAGGTTGATCGCAGTGTTTTCAC
The DNA here is from genome assembly GCA_907163375.1 of Prostheceraeus crozeri. Classification (NCBI taxonomy): domain Eukaryota; kingdom Metazoa; phylum Platyhelminthes; order Polycladida; family Euryleptidae; genus Prostheceraeus; species Prostheceraeus crozeri. Next base: position 50,644 of record CAJQUW010012669.1, read on the forward strand.
TCATTAATTACGTGAAACTGTTGCACTAAGGAGTTCGACAGACAACAACTTCAGACTTCTCTGCATAGCAAAATGAGTCCGGACGAACCCAAACATCTGCAGCCATGTAGCTTGCAGAAATGAAAACGACGTGAAATAAAAACACGTGATAAATCATAATTTTTTGTAGCTCAGCAGTCAGGATGTAGGATACATGTTACAGGATTCTATCTCAGCTTGATTGGAAGTTTACACATCGCCATTCGCCAAAAAAATAATATCTTAACCTACATTTAGTCTGAAATGTGTCACATTTGAGGAATTTCTCTTAGTTAAGCTATATTTGAGGAATTTTTGAGGATTTGAGGAGTAATCACAGGCCTGAACAGTTCACAAACTTTTTCAATTGTAAAATCAATGTTCAGACTGGGGTATAGTGCTTTAAAGCCTGCTGAGCCTATTATTGCTATCTTGTGTTGAATTCAAATCATTAACTGTGTTGTAGTCAGTAACTAGCTCCTCTGTGTTGAGCAAACAGTCTCTTTATCGTTGATCCCAAATATGTGACAAAGTAATGCTTAATAGGTTGAGATAATCGATTGTTCGGAGAGTTAACCGATCCATAAACTGGTCAAACTGGAGGACTTTTTCATGTATCCAAGCATTCTTTGTGATCTTTGCTCGACGTGTATAATGGAGGTATATTGCTACATCACAAGTGTTGATCGTGTTATTTCATACTCTGATTCTCAAATGGTCGTTAGCGTGTAGTATTCTTGTCCAAAATACTGCATGTGCGTTCATTTGCTGCTCAATTTTTGTAATTGCACATTCTGTAATGTCAATATCATTTACAAATTGTTGTTAACTCATTTCCTTCTAATTACTTTTTGTGCCGACTGAGAACCGTCCACTTTTATCAGTTTGATAGATGGCAATGTCTTCTTTCTTTTCTCTTTTGATAAGTGATTTGAGACCACTTAATTTTTCCACAGATGGCTTAAAGGCATCTGTGCCACTTTCTTCTTTACTTGTCAGGTTTTGCCATTTCATATTCAAATCGCTATTTGCTAATGAATAGTCTCTCATCTTACTCATTAATTGATTTTTCAAGTATTGGATACTGAATTTCATGTTCACAATCTAGTGGATTTGGCAAGCAGACTTTTTTATTAATGGCAATTCTGTGGTTTTAATTAATTATTTATTTTTTTTATTCATTTTTCTGAAAAAAATTTCAATTGTATTTATTTCAATATTCGGATACTGTAGTTTGTTCATTTTCGTTTTGAGGAATGTTTGTTGTTTCATCTGCGTTGTCTATAGACCATCTAAGTTTTTGCAAATACTTTCTCAACTTGAACTTCACATTTGGTAATGTCCACTTTCTCATATAGTGAGAAACAAACGGTAGTGGAAGTTGTAGAAGTTTTATTTCTTCTTCTTGAATGGTGCATGTACCATAACAAACTGCATCTGGAAGTGAAACGAATGATGTTCAATATTCTGATCACCGACATAAATTTCATCCCCCCCCCCCCCTACCCTCAAAAAAAAAAAAAAAATCCAAAATTACATTTGACATGTTTTCCTCATTAGTGTATTTTTTCTCCAGTCAGTAGGGGAATAGGCCACCAACAATGGACAGAGAAGGATTCGTGGCCTTCTTGTCTTCTTGTCAGGAGACTACTTCTTCTTTTTCGAGCAGGAGACATGTCAACTTCGACACTTCATTATACATTACAAGACCAACATGTGGACCTCCTGTTTCAATCTGAAAAGAGCTAAATGGGTGCAGTTGAATCGTCTGCGCTCTGGACATGCAAGATTTCGTGCCTTCATATTCCGGATCGGTCTTGCACAATCCAACACATGCATGGGTGGCCAAGAACAGACGGCAGTCCACGTCCTACCATGCAAGTGGTTCGGACTGCAAGGTGATGCGGTCACAGCAGGCGAGACTTTTCGTTCCTGGTTGCTGAATGCTGATATTCATTTTTAACCATTAACTAACTGTCCATCTTGTATTTGTTCATGCGAATATATCACTTATTTTTTCCAGGAATTCAATCTTTTTCTTCATTTTCAATTGTAGAATCTGTTGAGAATGATTGTGTCTCAATTTTCCATAAATTCACACCATATTCATCCAAAATATTCTGCTTCAATCAATTTTGTTTTACATTCTCACCATACTTTCGTGTTCATATAAACAAAAAATTTCAACTTATAAAACAAAAAAATAATCTTATTCTCTGCTTGATAACATGTAAAATACATCAACAAACTAGTAATTGACATGGTGAAGCCGATGTAATGTTCAGTGCCCCACTTATGCAAATCTATCATATAAACGTGCATTACTCATAAAACTTATATCCCAGTGGTTCGCACGCCAGAAGATAAAGATGCCCGCTTCGCTGTTTCGCACTGCAGAAGCAGAGAAGCCGGAATCTGGGTACCCGGTTTAGTCATTAGTGTTGTAATCCTTCCACCTTAATCACCGAAGTGGAGGTATTACCCCTCACGACACAAATACAAGAACTACTGAGACACGGCGAGCTTAGAACACTTCTCTGTGCAACACCGAATTTTTTTTTTTTATTTTTTAACGGATTTTACGTCACTTTTTACCTCTACCCCTACTGGTGGGGCCTTGGTATCCGGTGCTGACTTAAGTCAGACTCATTGTTTGGAGCGTTTTGTGTGATGCTTTTTAGTCCGGATGCCTTCCTGACGAACCTTCCAATGACACATTTCCGGGTTCGAAACCCCTCTGGACCATCGAGATCGCTTAGTCCAAGTACGCAAGACCTACTGTGCACACGGACGACACCGATATGCCCGCCAAATTCACGTGCCAATTTAAATTTACCGAGAACATCAATTCATAGATAAGCAAAACATAATTGAAAGTTCTGTTCTATCTACCCGATGTCTAATAAAGTGTTAACTTTGAATTATTTGAATTTACAAGTTAGACAATCCCGTTACAAAAATTCATATCGCTGACTAAAATTCACATTTTAGCTATAACAAATTCATTTTCAAATTTCGAAAATTTTTATAAAATCATCTCCGTATTTCTATCGTAATTATAACAAATTTTTTTAGAACATTTTATCTCGTGTACCATTGATATTTCCACATTTTTGTTGATATCCACATCCAACTCTCTTCGTTGTCATAACCTTAAGATTACTTCGGTTTTACGAAGTTGAAATATATCAAATAACAAAGATCATCATTATTGAGCTACCACCAAACATTTGGCTTTCCCAAATTCAACCTTCCGTTAAAATATTTGTATTTCTATGCGAAAAAAAAAACATCAAAATTTAATCCTCTCATGCCGTCTTCATTTTCTAAATACATTTATTATTTACAGTAGGATTACAAATGACAGACTGTAATTAACTAAACTAGACTCATCACATTACAAATTCATTAGTAATCTGGTAATAAAACTACCTACAAATCACAGATCTAATCGCACAAGCTTTTGTTCCTGAACAAGCATCGTGTCAAAATTAGCAGAATGTGTTGTTCACCATGGAACAAAATGCTCAAAACATACCTGGAGTGCGGTACTTAAAAGCCCGTAGCGTCACCGCTGACACGTGCGTCGAAGGTTTGCCATAATTTGCTTTCCCTATTCGCAATGACATCAAAGTACTGAGGTACTTTGAATGAGCGGTTACGGCCATTGCCTCCACGCTATGAATATGACACACGACCCACATGCAATATGGCAATACCGGAGTTTTCCTCTTAATATACCCGGGGTATATTAAGTGGAAATTAGTTTCCAGTAAATATACCCGGGTATACGAGTAGTTTAACTCGCACCAAACTTTCTTAAAGTCTTTCTATAACATTCAACAATTTTCTTGAAAACTAACACTACTGTCTGATTTTTGTAAATCAAGCAGTCATCTTGGTATCTCATGTGATCACACCGGAAGAAGATTAGCTGAAGGAATAAGTCTAATTATCTGTATAATAGTAGGGTTTTCAAAATCCCAACTTTTTCTGATCCCGGGATAAGCAAGCTTAATTCATTTACCGATAGTATGCATAGGCCTAGCGTAGGCTGAAACAATACTAGGTGTTGTTTTAAATTCTTTTGACCAGTATTTGAACGATACACTGTACAATAAAACTAATGGTATCAGATAGATATGGGCCTTAATGTCCATGAATTAATAATAAGTTCTCTTTTCACATGCAGACAGAAGCTATAACAATAAATAGATCTAATCATCGCACCCCACAAACAATATGCGTCGGTCGCATTAAAAAAACCTGGCATGTGATTTTTGTAATCGAAATGCAAATTGTATAATAATCGCTTCAAAATTTCATTAGATTTTAGTACGTCTAAATGTATAACGATCTCTCTTTCCTTCTCTCGCCTGCTGAAAATATTTTCATTTTTTGATATCTATGAATTGGTTGAGATAGACGAATTAGTATATTATTCTATGCAGTTATATATGAGAGCAGCTCTGTCTCGAGTTTTGCAGGTGTTTATTGTTAAGCTGATCGTGCGAAGTCTATATTTAGCTCTTGCATCGCGCTAGCTTTAACGTTTTTACCGCTTTGCATCTGTCACTGCAAGTTCCTCGTGTCCATAGCCTTGTTACTCCATCTTCATACAGCTCCTAACTGCCTAAGAACAGATGTCATATAATCTCAGGTTTGACAAACCCTACTGTATACCTAAGAACTTTTAATTCTGTTCAGATTTTATTCAGAACGTCTGTTAACGGTATTGCTCATTTTACCACCCTAATATTTGTAATAAATTACATTCAGATTATGAATTTGTTTTCATTAAATTTTAGTTTCAAGCTCATATGAACCAAATTATATAATCCGCACCTGTAATGAATTATTGTTACTTTAAATAAGTGAAAAATCGCATCTTATGTACCTATCAAATATTCTTATTTTATGGTGTTTCCAGTTGATAAACTCGCGGATATATTAACCTGATCCAAACTATTCTGCAATTTCGTCATTTTCCAGTTGATAATATACTGGGTATATTAAGTGGAAAACTTCGGTATGCGTGTCGAAACAAAGTATATGGAAATGCTTCTTCGGCAGCTCAAGCTGTTCAAATGCGCAAGCGCACCACGATTTTTGGAGCGGAGCGACCGTCGCTATCTGTTCAAAGCTTTAATATAATTAGACCTACCAAGAAATTGTTTTGGGAATCCTGATAATGAAACCAGCAAATGAAAAGGTGAATGCATTACACCATGTCCATAGACATCCGCCTGTTCTACATCCACTTTAGACCTTTATCTTGAATGACACGGTACTATGATGATCTCCAACCATCTTGCAGTAAGCGCTGGCCCAAGTAAGCTTATTGTAAGCAGTACCAAGTTTCAACAGATCGGCAATTAAATACTGCAAATATTCCGTCCGTCATATTGTTGATTGAAATGTACCTTGAGGAGAATTCGGTGATCTACGTGATATCTACGTGGCTATCTCATTCACCTGTGAACAAAAAGTATATATAGTTAGCGAAAGGGCCGTCATTTGAATTCATACCTTAAAGTATATGAGAAATTGAAGTAGTTTGTAATTTTTTAAGTCAATCTTTTTCACGCCAACATACTTCAACGACTAAGTGTCGTCATCACTAGGGCATAATATCATAGTAGTACGGTAAGTATATTAGGTAGAGCAGCAACTCAGCATTTATTAAATCGAGCATGTGGATACAGTTTCGATTATATTAAACAAACTCGAGGTGAACACAGTTGGGTATTATTATCACAAATATGACATATGCAAATTTTTGCAGTTTTGAAGAAATTAACCACAGAATTGACTGATCATGATAGTGATTGCACAAGGAATGATAAGCAGTATCACAGATCCTCCGCATCATGACAGCCTTGGAGAGGTAATGTTTGTTAAGTTAGCAATTCGATAGGTTGCTACGACTTCATGCTCAACCTCAAGAGCATTTTCTATAAGCGTGATCATATAACAAGCTACCTGCCTCAGGTAGAGTAATATAAATATAATCAAAGACAATGAACTCGAACTAACTTATAAAAGATGTAAATGGGTTCACATCACTATTCAGATTTAAGAAATGAAACATACACTTTAGTGAATCATAAAATCATGCCGATGAAAATTGAATTAAAACATGACATGTCAGTCCAAGAAAGCACAATAAGATCCCCTCGACCATTTCATGAAGTTGGATTATATTCATGTTATTCGATATTTCATGAAGACCACCATTATAATGCTGTTCGTAAAATTCCTTTGATAATCAGCTGAATTTCCGCTTTAATTAAGATGCTTGGTCAGTAGATATTCACTCCTTATGATATCCTCCAAGACATGTATTTCATACCACTTATATGTCGTGTTCATTTCAACAATGTACACATATTTGCAACAAACATTTAGCTTTTCAAAAACTGCTCAACAAAAACATTTTTTGTACACAGGAACGTATATTGTCTCCGCAAAAAACAATCTTTTCAATATAAACAATTGCACTGTAACAACAGAATACTTTTTTGAGTCGACAAAAATCAAAAATTTGGGTGTTTAATAAAAACTTAAACTGAAAAATCATGTATCAAAACAATCTTTTTTCATATGATATTCTTTTCATACTTCGTTCTATTCAGAACTAAATTTAGTTTTCAGTCTCACATATCATGTTTATAAATCGCCTATACGTACGTTGCTCTTTAAAAAACATAATACGACTGAACTTGCTGAAATCAGCAAAAACCCTTAATATTCGAATGAGCAATCCTAGAAGTAGAGATTGATTTTATTATTCATGTTGCATTATTTGTGTGCGGTCGTCCCAATGAATCACGACATTGTATAGAAGAAAAAATCTGACTGTTGAAGAAGACCTGATGAGATGCGAGCTTGATTCTTTTGCAGGAGACAAGATCCTCTTTTGCAGGGAAATTTGCTGCATTCAAGGAACAAAGACATACCGTACGGTGCAACTTACTCGTATGTTTGGTATGACATATCAACCGACTTTTCCCAAAGAAGATGTCAATCTTCATAACGCACTTCTACCATTAGACTTGGTGGAGAGCATCATTTTTAAACATAGTATCGCTATTCCCATTTGCCGAGCGTGTTCCTCCATTATAGTACCAACCAGTGCTTCGAAGGAGAGGTCCTTCAGGTAGTCAAGGAGCTTTTCATTCAAAATCCGCGCAATCGCCTGGCTTCGCAACGAGTTGAGAAGTGATGAAAATAGCCTACAACAGAAGACTGTTAGCGGAGAGAAAACGAAACTTGCCTTCCAAGTAGCATCGTCAGTCGCTATCGGTGATCAAGACCTACATGAAGAATTTGATTAAATATGTGAAAAACAGAGCTAAACTTTAAAATCAAATTGTAGCATAGGTTACCGGCAACAACTTTTAATTCTTACAAATAGCATTAATAATAGAAAATTGGAAAAAACACAAAAAAAAAGCATTTTGACATGAAAAAACAGTTGTTTTTTAAAAACTCCTAGTCGAACAATCTAACTACTATATACTTACTCCATGGCATGATATCCATAAAAAAAAATATTAGCTTTTTACAACCTAACATGAATCTTTTGAACAAAATATGTGCCCTGATGGTACATCGACGCTTAGCCGTTGAAATATAATTGGCGTGAAAAGAATGGACTTCAAACAATAGTCAAAACTACTTCAAATTACTATATACTTTAGGTTACAAAATAGATAGGACACTGTATATACTACAAAATCAATCGTTTAAAAATTAAATTCATCAAACTTGCCGTGCGACATCTATCTTAATTGTTTATACATCATAATGTCATTAGCAGTCTGTTGTGGTTAGCAGGCCCCATAAAATGAATATTGAAGATGACAGCAACAATAACAACAAATTCTATATATCTTTACAATCAATTCTACATGAAGAGTTTTAGGTTTCAATGATCTTAGAAAAGCCTAAGGTCGGAATGCTAAACAGAAGTTTCAACATATACAGACCTAGTCGCTTGGAAAGAATGATCCTGATTTGGATTTTCTGTTATTGAAGATTATTGTAGAAAGTTGATTCACAATCAGAATTTTTTAATACATTTCATCTCTATATATAGGTAGAGTCCCACAATGCAGGCATTAAAAATTTGAAATAAAATTCCACGGAGTTAGGCCTACATTATTCAAGCGAATATTTTCAATTAAAATGTGCATATTCAAATATCTCACCCTAGGTCTACTTGTCATTATACTGAATGCAACCAATCATTGAATTATGCAATAATGGTAGGTTGTCCAGGCTAGCCATACGCCACATCTAGATTATTGAACAAGGCGTTATAAGGCTTTTTTTTGACTTTGCTAGAAGATGTGGGTTACATTTTCGCTACTGTTAAATAACAAATTGATTAAGAAAATTCTACTTATCCTGTTTTAGCGGTGTGTTCAGGGTTCGTACGGTTTCTGGAAAACCTGGAAGGTCTGGGAATTTTGATAAGAGAAGCCGTACGAAAACCCTGAGTCGTTGCAGACAGAGGTCAGTGCTTTTGCTCGGAGTTGAAAACTTCGCTCCGGTGCTATCGGAGTTCGACGCAATCCGCCTGACTCTGGATCTAAACCAGCGACTTCTGTTCGAATAGCGAAACGGGAAATTAATTTCAACCCCAATAATTGGCAATCTAAATTTTCAGCTTGATTCTGCAAGGGACCTACTAGACATCGTATAAGTAGTATCAGGACGCGTATTAAGAAAAACTGCTGGAAATTGTGTAGGCTGGTCATAACTGTGGCATATTATAGATGATTAAAGAACCTCTTTTTCGAAGGAGTGAAATAACACATTTTACTTGTTCCATTTCATTGTTTTTCTCTTTTTTGCTTTATCAAAGCATCAGAAATCTCTTGTCACGGAAGTCCTCTATAACAGGTTACAGTGACGTCATAATATTCATTAGACCGAGGATAAAAGAAGAAAAGAAACATTCTATAATCAAGAACGGAAATGAGCTTCTTAGGATTTCCACACCTTTTATAGATCACTGTTGGTTGAAAAAATGGTGTTAGACCAACCAAAGAAAAGTGGTAAACGTCTGGCTGGACGGGGAAAAGTGATACGTTACCATGTGCACCAAATCTGTAATTGCGGTTCAGCGACATTACATAATGGTCGTATGTGGGTATCTGTCCTGGAAGCATGCAGATCAGCGGTTATGAGTTGGCCTTCACTTCAGCCGAGTGGGATGTGGTTCGTGCGGGGGGGGGAAGGGGGGGCGTGGGGGGTGGTTGGTGTCCGGGGGTGCGCGCAGGCCGGCAGAACCGTAATCTGACGGCCGGGGTAGAGGTGGGGGGGCCGGCACGGGTGCGGGATGTGGTGGACCTCGATGCGAGAGGTTAGGGGGGGGTCCTGCGGGTGGTTTGCGGTGTGCGGTGTGGTGGGGGGTCGGGGGGGTCGGTATGGGGTGAGGGTTCGGGGTGCCTGTGTTGCGGTATGTGCTGGATCAGTCAGGGTGATGAGGTGGATATGGTATCGTCTTAGCGCGTGGCTGGCGTGTTTGTGTGGAGGTTGTTGTGGGTTGGGTGTGTTCCTTTCGAGTGGGGTGTTATTCGGGGAATAAGTGGAGTGGTAGGAGTTACCGAGTTGTTTGGGCTGGGTTGTGTGTGGATGTTGGGTTTCTTGTGGGTTGTGTTGGGGGCGGTTTGGCTTGTTGGGGTGTGGGGTGGGGGTTGTTTGTGGGTGTGTGGTGATTAGGGTTGGTTGTTGGGATGGGAAGTCAGTTGTTTGGGGTGGTTTGTAGACGGGCACGTGTATGTGTTTACCTGTTGTGTACTGCGATTGTCGGTTCGGCGCTTTCGATTTTATTTTTTTTTTTTTTTGCGTTTCGGTGTGTGGTTTAGTATTTTTGTGGTAATTGTTTGTCTGTTGTTTGTTTGTTTTGTATGTGTTTTCCTGGTTTTTTCTTGGATGCTGGGAATAGTGTGTTTTGTGGTTTGCGGTTTTTTGTTGTGGTTTACTCGGTGTCGTTTTGTTTTGTTGGTTTGGTGTTGGTGGTTTGGTTGTGATTGGCTTTTTTTGTTTGGTCACGGTGTGGGTTGGGTGGTTTCACTTTCTTGATAGGTTTCCGTGGGATTGTAGTTGGGTGGGGTGCGTTTTTTTCATGCTGTCATAATTCACATCGATTTACGATAAGTATCGATTAGATCTAGTTCTAGCAGCAGTGGGCGTCCTTTGTTGCAAGCAGTCGCATGGGTCATGTCCGTAATTCACCACAACCTCTAACTAATCATACAGTTTCAGTTTGCGAAGTCTTGCACTGCACAAAATTTGTTCGAAGGATATGTAATACACTGTATATACACCACCGCTCATTTGTGTATATAACAGGCGAATCCACCTTCGAGCTGGTCAGTCTGCAAAGCACCCGGAAACACATGTATCCATCCTTTGTCCATCAAAAGTTGTTTTCTCAGTTCGGCTAGTCCTCTCAGCGTTTGACAAGGAATCCCGTTATTATTGATGTCAAGACGATTTCATAGACGGCTTCGTTCCTCACCAAGGCATGCATTCAAAATTTGGTCAGCAGTGGTCACTAAGAAATGAAAATCGCACATCATCAACAGTAGAAAATGGTTTTCTGTCAGAATCATTAAGTAGTGCATGACTGTTCAGATATTTCACATTATTTTAATTACTTCCAAGGTCGGACAAAGTGATGCACAAATTGGCTATATCTGTTTTGCCATCACAGAATGAATACACTCACTGTCCTCATCATTAAAAACACGCAAACAAGTGGGACGTTCTTGGCGTTCAAAGGAAGAAAAGAAGTAGGAAAGCACGATCAATACGTTAAGATCTCGTTCGTTTTAACCGACATTTGACTCTGAACGATACAAATCAATAATATCTTTTGAATCGCGCAACGGAACAGAAAGTTTCACATCAGGAAGAGTTATTTTCATTCTTGATATTTCTCGGTACATCCAATTGTTTCTAAAATTTTTCAATTGATGGAACTAATCATGTAAGAGACACATTGATCTTGCAAGAGGTCGTCGGAACATCAAGGATGGTTTTATCTTAAGATCAAATCATGGAAGCAAAGTTTTCTGTTCACAAGGAAGCACTAGCACAGAGATGAAAAGCGCGCTTTAATACGTTACCTCCGCTCTAACGTCATGTACGATTGATAATAATGGCATCATTTGATATACGAAAGAAACATCGTACGTCAATGTAAATTACAGGTATCAGCCGTTTTACAACAATTGCATGGTGAAAGAAAGACTTCAACATTGAATGTCAAAACAGTTCGGTGGCAAGGGCGTTTTTCTTTTTCATCTTCAGACAATGACCAATAACTGAAGACCACGATGGCGAAACCGATGGTTTGATGTATACTTCATCAAAAAAAGAACCAAACATACTTGCTGCATGCCTTTCAACTTCTGAAACAGCTTGTGTTGTCCTCCTTGCATCAGACTCAACGACCAGTGCGATGAAAACTCCAAGATGCTTCTTATTATGGTGTCGGAGTGTGGAAGAACGAAGAGGTTTTCTCACAATATGAATAAGCACTTTACCATGAAAACAGCAGTTCTGTGCTTATCTTCATGACAAATGCAGGATATTCATGCGGTCTCTAGATGATTAAATACTTTGTGAGTTAAAAGAAAGAAACTTAAACCGGTCGTCTGGCATCTTCAAACTAACCGTTAAACGTTGTATTGATATTCATTATAAACACAGACGTTTCAAAAGTAAATCGCGATATAGTGTCCGCAGCCCAGAACGAGTTTCTCGCTGGGAAAACCCGGAAAAAGGCCGAAAATGAGAACTTTCACAGAATGATGTACACCCATAAAGTGGATAATTAGAAACATACTAGAAGGAAGTTTGATATCTTACCTTGCCTATGTACAATGATTGCAACATGGAAAAAAATCTATGGAGTTTGTAGATCAATTCGATCTAAAACATTTGTATCATAGTATCAACTATTTTGCCAAGTTGGCTGTGAAGTTGTTGACCCAGGTCAAATTGCAGGGATTTTCATGAAGAGAACTTTAAGGGGATGGAAGCATTGTTTCATGTGAAAATAGCCTTACTAGTCCATGGATTAATATGCTGTGTCTATTTGTAGCAGTTATTGACAGCTATTTTTCAATGCTGGAATGCGAATAAAAAATTGGTTCAGAGTCATAATCGAAAGTGGTTGGTGTGCTGTTTGTGAGAATATCTCAAGAATTCAAAGATAAAAATTCTAATTATTGGATAATTTCTCCTTTTAGCGGTTGAGAAACCTGGCGCTTTCTGGAATAAACACTTTGAAAGCTTCTTTACCGACAGTCATTTCTCAGATAAATGAAATATCGTTGGATCCTTTCAATTAATCACTAAATGACTTATGTGATACAGTGTGATGATATTTTGGAAGCTCATATTCAAAAGCATGCAAAGATTTTGAAAATTGTTCAAATATATTGAATAGGAGAACCTTTTAAGTAAAATGAATACTCCGAGATTTCTTGGCCTCTGATTTCAACTGGAGCAATGCATTGCTTTTTTGCTCGTAAATCGACATTACAAGTTGCATATGTGTCTGATTATACTCTTGATTGATTATAGGAGCGATATTTCAAAATGCTGACCGTACAGATCGTTTTAAATGATTTGCTTCTTTGTCATCCTGTTGCTGCAGTATTTTGTAAATTCACTATTGCTTTTGTGTACATGATCTTTGGACAAGGGGCAACAATCCAGATCACAAATTGACTTGACAATTGAGAATGCCAACCCGAAAACAAGAAAGCCAGTCCGCAAAATTTGCTTTTGCCCCAACTAAGTTCCCCCGGAGTGTGCCATAATTTTCATGCAATTTCCATTCTAGGACTTTCTATGGTATTGTTAATTTCTATGTGTACACCCTATCCTACTACAATCGCACGTCTCCGATTCTAGTTCCTCTTCTTGTCAGACATGATCAAAGAAAAACACATGTAAATCCAATGGGACGCAGATTTCTGTTTTTGGTTAAATGAAATTTTGTATGTTTTCTCTGATTAAACGAAAAGTACTAAGCCCAGAGTCATAATTTTTGCAATGGAATGTCTTTAGGTCATTTCCTATGATGTGCATGTGCTTTTGTCATGCATCTAATCGGCAATGAATGTGAGAATGTGGTTGAATGTGAATGAAGTTGCTCTAAATGTTTGTGTTTGCCGACATTAAGAGGCTCGCCAAATCGAAATGTGTTTAGCTTCATGTACAAGGGTGCATGAACATGATAGGAAATGACCTGAAGATGCTTCATGTCAAAAATTGTGACTCTAGGCTTAGTACTTTTCGTTTAATCAGAGAAAACATACAAAATTTCATTTTAACCAAAAACAGAAATCTGCGTCCTATTGGATTTACATGTGTTTTTCTTTGATCATGTCTGACAAGAAGAGGAACTCACTAGAACTCGGCAGACGTGCCGATTCGTAGTAGGCACACGGTGTACATCATTCTGTGAAAGTCTCATTTTCGGCCTCGTTCCCAGCAGAAACTCGTTCTGGCTGCCGAACTAATAGTGTGGATGATTTCGCAGTTGAAATGATGACCACTATTTGTAAACATCTCCTTATTTTCTGCCCGAATCCCATGAAACATTTTATATCAACTGGAGTATTCAAACACAGTGCCATCGTAACAAATTCTCCACTAACGGATATACGATAGTCGATGATTTCTGTGTCGAAATGTGGAAGTTTCACATTTCAATTATCACAATCTTAAGCTATACAGATTATTCTTTTTCGCGATATCAGACTAAGGAAGTTGATTTACAAATTCATTCCAATCCACAATCCTGTCTTATATTTCAAACTCAGTACTTTCGTCGCCTCCTTTATTCTGGGATGAAGAAGACACTCCACGAAGGTCAGTGTTTCTATTAGCAGTTGTATGTGCTGCACAAGCATAGTCTGTGCACAATCAAAGAACACTGAGGGGAGATCAGATGGTCGGCTGAATCTCTTGATTTTTGGTTAATGATCATTTCTAAAAGAGGCAAAAATGATCCAAAACAGCCAAAATCACAAAAGAGCCAAAAAAGCCACAGAAATCAACCGATTACCCAAAAAAGCCAAACTTAAGCTCAGCACACCAGTCTACATCCACACTATCAGTTTCATCACCATACCTATCGATGACACTCCTCCACAGCAATTCAAATCCACAAAATCAGTCCACATTTCGATACTCAAATCCAAAAAAGCCAAAATATTCTGCGCCACTGCACCGATTACACAAAAAAGCCAAACTTAAGCTCAGCACACCAGTCTACATCCACACTAACAGTTTTATTACCATAGATATTGATGCCACTCCTCCACAGCAATTCAAATCCACAAAATCAGTCCACATTTCGATACTCAAATCCAAAAAAGCCAAATTATTCTGCGCTACTGCACCGATTACCCAAAAAAGCCAAACTTAAGCTCAGCACACCTGTCTACATCCACAATAGCAGTTTCATCACCATACCTATCGATGCCACTCCTCCACAGCAATTCAAATCCACAAAATCAGTCCACATTTCGATACTCAAATCCAAAAAAGCCAAAATATTCTGCGCTACTGCACCGATTACGCAAAAAAGGCAAACTTAAGCTCAGCACACCAGTTTACATCCACACTATCAGTTTCATCACCATACCTATCGATGACACTCCTCCACAGCAATTCAAATCCACAAAATCAGTCCACATTTCGATACTCAAATCCAAAAAAGCCAAAATATTCTGCGCTACTGCACCGATTACCCAAAAAAGCCAAACTTAAGCTCAGCACACCAGTCTACATCCACACTAACAGTTTCATTACATTGGCTATTGATGACACTCCTCCACAGCAATTCAAATCCACAAAATCAGTTCACATTTCGATACTCAAATCCAAAAAAGCCAAAATATTCTGCGCTACTGCACCGATTACCCAAAAAAGCCAAACTTAAGCTCAGCACACCTGTCTACATGCACACTGTCAGTTTCATCACCATACCTATCGATGCCACTCCTCCACAGCAATTCAAATCCACAGAATCAGTCCATATTTCGATACTCAAATCCAAAAAAGCCAAAATATTCTGCACTACTTCACCGATTACCCAAAAAAGCCAAACTTAAGCTCAGCACACCAGTCTACATCCACACTAACAGTTTCATTACATTGGCTATTGATGACACTCCTCCACAGCAATTCAAATCCACAAAATCAGTTCACATTTCGATACTCGAAATCCAAACAAAAGCCTCAAAATATTCTGCGCTACTGCACCGTGATTACCCACTTATCAACACCAAAAAGCCCAAACTTAAGCTCAGCACACACTGTGCTACATAACACTAACAGTGGCTTCATTACCATGCTGGCTATTGATGACACTCCTTGCCACAGCAATTCAAATCCACAAAATCAGTCCACAATTTCGATACTCAAATCCAAAAAAGCCCAAAATATGTTCTCTGCGCTAACTGCAGGCTCGATTACCCACAATAGCCAAACTTAACTCAGCACACCTGGTCTACATGCCACACTGTCAGTTTCATCACCATACCTATCCGATGGGCACTCCTCTCCACAGCAATTCAAATCCACAGAATCAGTCCACATTTCGCTTACTCAAATCCATAAAAAGCCAAAAATATTCTGCGCTACTTCTCGCGATTACCCAAAAAGCCAAACTTAAGCTCAGCACCACCTGTCTACATGCACACGTCAGGTATTCATGCACCATACCTATCGAAGTTGGGCACTCCTCCACAGCAAATTCAAATCCCACAAGTCAGTCCACATTTTCGATAACTCAAATTTCAATAAAAAAGGCC
This sequence comes from Prostheceraeus crozeri, assembly GCA_907163375.1. NCBI lineage: Eukaryota > Metazoa > Platyhelminthes > Polycladida > Euryleptidae > Prostheceraeus > Prostheceraeus crozeri. The sequence continues at coordinate 66,516 of CAJQUW010012669.1, forward strand.
AACAAATATTCTGCGCTTACTGCACCGAATTACCCAAAAAAAGCCAAACTTAAGCATCTCAGCACACCTGTCTACATCCACATTTAACAGGTTTCAGTTTACCATAGCTATCGATGCCAACGCCCTCCACAGCAAAATTCATAATCCACAAAATCAGTCCACATTTCGATACTTGCAAATCCAAAAAAGCCAAAATCAACTGCGCTACTGCACCGATTACCCAAAAAAAGCCAAACTTAAGCTCAGCAACACCTGTCTACAATCCACACACTTCTAGTTTCATTCACCATGGCCGATCGATGGCACGCCTCCACAGCAATCTCAAATCCACACAATCAGTCCATATTTCGATACTCAAATCAAAAAACCAAGAATATTCTGCACTTACTTCAACCGATTACACAAAAAAGCCAAACTTTAGTCTCACGACACCTGTCTACATCCACAATAGCAGTTTTCAGCACCATACCTATCGATGCCACTCCACTCCCACAGCAATTCTAAACCACAAATCAGTCACATTTCGATACTACAAATCCAAAATACAATTATCTGCCGCTACCACCGAATACCCAAAAATCCAAACTTATCTCACACACCTTCTACTCCACATTCATTCCCTATTACCATACTATTGATCCAACTCCTCCACACATTTCTAATCCACAAAATCATCCACATTCGATACTCAATCCTAAAACCAAAATATTCTGTGCTACTTCACCGATTACATACAAAAAAGCCAATACGAACTCATCACACCTGTCACTCACACTGACAGTTTCAGCACCTACATTTCATGCACTCCTCCACACAATCAAATCCTCAAATCAGCCATATTTCTATACATAAACCAAAAATCCCAAAATATTCCCTAAACTCACACGATTACCAAAAAAGCCAAACTTACTCACACAACCTTCTACTCCACACTTCATTATAATACCATACCATCATGGCACTCCTCCAACACTATTCAACTCCACAAAATCATCCCACATTCATACTCAATATCCACAATTGCCAAAATATTGCTGTCCTACTGCACCGATTACCGCAAAAAAGGCAGAACTTAGCCACTCACCAGTGACAGCCACACTAACAGTTCATACATTGACTATTTTGAAAAATGACACTCCTCCACACAATTCAAACCACAAGATCATCCACATTCAATACTCAAATCCAAAAAAGCCAAATATTCTGCCTACCTCACAGCAACCGATTACCCCAAAAATCAAAAATTACACTCACACACCATCTACAATGCACACTGTCATTTCATCACCCTTAACCTATCAGCACGCCTCCACAGCAGGCTAAATCCCCTCAGAATCAGTCCCAATATTTTCGATACTCAATCCAAAAAAGCAAAAATATCTCACTACTTCATTCACTAACTAAAACTACTTCACCGATTTTAACTACCTCAAAAATAGCCAAACTAAAGCTCCAGCAAACCGCAACAATACCTGTCTAACCAGACTCCCCACACAAACACAGTTTTATTACCCAAAGATATTGATGCCGACCACTCACTCTCACTATGCCACACCTAACTCAGACTCTCCTCCACAGCAATTCAAATAATTCAAATCCACACAATCAGATCCCACATTTCCATACTCAAATCCAAAAAAGCCAAAATATTCTGCGCTACTGCACCGATTACCCAAAAACGCCAAACTTAAGCTCAGCACGACAATAAACCAGTCTACAAACAATCCACACTAACATTTTATTACCATACCTAACGATGCCAGACTACTGCAACACTACTACCCTCCACAGCAGCAATTTCAAAAATCCCACAAAATCAGTTCAATTCACATCATTTCGAATTACTCTCAAATAAAACATCAAATCCAAAAAAAAAGAAAAGAAAAAAAGAAAAAAAAAAAAAAAAACAAAGCCCAAAAATAATCTGGCGCTAACTTTCTAACCTACATTTGTCTGTCTGCGCTAAAACTAACTAAAAACCATGACACTACAAAAAATACTATAAAAAACTAGCAACCGAAATACCCCAAAAAACAGCACAAGCGCCAAACAAACACGCTCCGCACACCTAGATCTACAAACACCCTGTGTGGGAACGCAGGACAGTTTCAAATCTCATCAACACAAACCCCCATGACCTAATTCGAACATTTGTCAACTCTGCTCCCCTTCCCCATCAAATTTCAAACCACCATACATTAACAGTTCCATATTTCGATACTCAAATCCAAAAAAGCCAAAATATTCTGCGCTACTTCACCCGATTACCCCCAAAAAAGCCAAACTAAAGCATCAGCACACCTGTCTACAATCCACAATATCCAGTATTCATCACCATACCTAACGATGCCACTGACTCCTCTCCTCCACAGCAATTCAAATCCACAGAATCAGTCCAATTTCGTATACATAAATTTTCCAAAAAATCCAAAATAATCTGCGCAAACCTGCCCCGATTATCCAAAACAGTCCCAACTTTGAAGCGCTCAGCACACCAGTCCTGACATCCCCACTACCAGTTATTATTACCATACCTACGATGCACCTGCCTCCAACAGCAAATTCAAATCCCACAAAATCAGTTCACATTTCGATACTCAAATTCCAAAAAAGCCAAAAATATTCTGCGCTACTACTGCCCCGATACACAAAAAAAGGCAAACTTAAGCTCAGCACACCTTTCAACATGCACACTAACAGTTTTCATCACCAAAACCTATCATGGCACTCCTCCACGAGCAATTCACATCCACAAAGTCAGTCCCAATTATAAAAAATATCGGTATAGGTGAGGACTCCACATCCAAGCAAAGCCAAAATATTCTCGCTACTGACACCCGATTACCCAAAAAGCCACACTTAAGCTCAGCACAAGCCATTCAACAACCACACTATCAGTTTCAATACCATGGCTAATCGATGACACTCCACAAAAGCAAGTCAAATCCCCCAAAATCAGTCCAATATTTCGATACTCAAAACGAAGAAAAACCAAAATAAACGGTCGCTAGCAGTCACCGATTACACAAAAAATCAAACTCAAGTGCTCAGGCCCTACCTGTCAACATCCAGCATTATCAGTTTCATTACCATACCTATCGATGACACTCCACACAGCAATTCATACACAAAATCAGTTCACATTTCGAATACTCAAATTCCAAAAAACAGCCAAAAAATTCCTGCGCTGCTACACCGATTACCCAAAAAAAGACCAAACTTAAGCCAGCACACAGACTACGAGCCACACTAACAGTTTTATTACCATACCTATCGATTGCCACTTCCTCCACAGCAATATCAAATCCACAAAATCAGTTCAACATTTCGAGACTCAAATCCAAAAAGCCAAAATATACTGCGCTAAAACTGCACCGATTTACCCAAAAAAGGCCAAACTTAAGCACAGCACCACCTGTCACATGCACACTGTCAGTTTCTTCACCATAACCTATCGATGCACTCCTCCCAGCAATTCAAATCCACAAAATCAGTCCATATTTTCGATAACTCGAATCCAAAAAGGTGCCAAAAGAATTCCTGCACTACTTCACCGATTACCCAAAAAAGCCAAACTTTAAGCTCAGCACTCCTGTCTACATCCACTAATACAGTTT
>CAJQUW010012670.1:0-170000 GCA_907163375.1 Prostheceraeus crozeri
CGTACTCCTCAATAGTATCAAGTTGGTGGCGAATGTACGGACTCACGGGGATCAGTATGTAGTCCCCATACTGATTGTGCATTATCTTGACATCCGTGGAAGGGAGCATTCCCGTTTGGAGTACTACGCTATGATCATCATAACGCAAGGCTTGTTTAAATTTACGCTGTAGCGGTGTAGGATTATGTACTTTGGTTGTTTCTTCCACTGGCCTCAGTTGTAGATGATCTGACCGTAGCGAACCTTGTAACGTTTGACCGCCATTTTGTCCTACTAGTGCAGTAGATGGAGTAGATGCCTGAAAATGAAAAAAGATTGTATTAAGTTTACGTTCAAGGGAGGAGAGGGAGGGAAGTAGCGACTTATCATTTTAGTTGGATAATAGAACAGGGAACTAGGGAGAGAGAAAATGTGCGTCCGTCACTCGTGTGATTCAACGATGGAATGATTCTCGCTGTGGAAGGCTCGCTATTTATAAAGAAATGCTTGATTCTCATTGGATGATGATCCTCATTGGACAATAACATCAAGTTGATTCCAAATCTGGCATCCGTTTACCAATCCGATACTTCGTTTTGAAGCTACAGCCCAAAACGTCCCAAATTCTAACTCTGTCGTTTTTCGCCAATGTCCCAAAATCTTAAATGGCGTCTCACATCTAAACGAAGGCAGATACGAACAAGCCGATTCTTTCACTGAATTTGTCTCACTCTTAGCTTTCAAACGAGCTATCGCACGACAAAATCCGTCCACTGGAAGCCAAAATCGAAGCAAGCTGTCCAGGGGGGGGGACGTCAGCCGAAAATTTTTTCTCTCCGATTGCGTTGAAACTCACCCTACCGATGCAGAATTTCACGCTGAATCCGAATCTGACCTCCGTTTTCTCATCCGACCACTCCTTCCACTCGAAACAACCCATTTTACAACCCAACATTCAGCAGATTGCACCAAAAACATCACACACTATAGCCTCAAGACTAATCCTGGCGGTCGCCCACGTCAACCTAGACGGTCGCCCACGTCAACCAGGCGGTCGGACCAACTCACCCGAGTCTCACACTCTGTCGTTGCAGAGGGGGGGGGACGTCAGCGAACATGTTGTGAACGTGGACCCACCTGGCCGGCACACCACGACAGACCACAACCTCTGTCGTTCCAGAGGGGGGGGGGAGTCAGCGAACATGTTGTGAACGGGAACCCACCTGGCCGGCACACCACGACAGACCACAACCTCTGTCGTTCCAGGGGGGGGGACTCAGACCCGAAGCACCACGGCGGCCGACCACGACACTCTGCCGTGCCAGAGGGGGGGGACGCAGCGATGGCGGCCATCTTGCGCGGTCCAGAAGTGGAGTTTTGTTTACTACTGACATGAAAACCTGTAGAGTTGGTAAGAGGTGGACAGACTTTGATCAGCTTGATAGCAAGCCGTAGAGAGCTTGATTCACCAGCGTTTTTGCAATGGAGATGTTTAGAGGCCACCCATGACAAGATAGCTAAGACTCAACCGATTGGCGTTCAAAGTGCTACGTTGAGAACTGTGTCAAATGCCCAACATGAGACATGAGTTGTCCCAGCGGTTTCGGTCTAAACTATGACACACTCCCTTGCCACACTTATCACTGCGGCATCGTCCGCCGTCCCGAAGGAACACCCTGTCAGTGGAATATTACAGCAAAACTCTCCGTGTCTTGCTCGCTTTCAGTGAAAAGCCGCTTATACCATGAGAAGACTGGCTCAGACATGAAAACCTGTAGAGTTGGTAAGAGGTGGACAGACTTTGATCAGCTTGATAGCAAGCCGTAGAGAGCTTGATTCACCAGCGTTTTTGCAATGGAAATGTTTAGAGGCCACCCATGACAAGATAGCTAAGACTCAACCGATTGGCGTTCAAAGTGCTACGTTGAGAACTGTGTCAAATGCCCAACATGAGACATGAGTTGTCCCAGCGGTTTCGGTCTAAACTATGACACACTCCCTTGCCACACTTATCACTGCGGCATCGTCCGCCGTCCCGAAGGAACACCCTGTCAGTGGAATATTACAGCAAAACTCTCCGTGTCTTGCTCGCTTTCAGTGAAAAGCCGCTTATACCATGAGAAGACTGGCTCAGACATGAAAACCTGTAGAGTTGGTAAGAGGTGGACAGACTTTGATCAGCTTGATAGCAAGCCGTAGAGAGCTTGATTCACCAGCGTTTTTGCAATGGAGATGTTTAGAGGCCACCCATGACAAGATAGCTAAGACTCAACCGATTGGCGTTCAAAGTGCTACGTTGAGAACTGTGTCAAATGCCCAACATGAGACATGAGTTGTCCCAGCGGTTTCGGTCTAAACTATGACACACTCCCTTGCCACACTTATCACTGCGGCATCGTCCGCCGTCCCGAAGGAACACCCTGTCAGTGGAATATTACAGCAAAACTCTCCGTGTCTTGCTCGCTTTCAGTGAAAAGCCGCTTATACCATGAGAAGACTGGCTCAGACATGAAAACCTGTAGAGTTGGTAAGAGGTGGACAGACTTTGATCAGCTTGATAGCAAGCCGTAGAGAGCTTGATTCACCAGCGTTTTTGCAATGGAGATGTTTAGAGGCCACCCATGACAAGATAGCTAAGACTCAACCGATTGGCGTTCAAAGTGCTACGTTGAGAACTGTGTCAAATGCCCAACATGAGACATGAGTTGTCCCAGCGGTTTCGGTCTAAACTATGACACACTCCCTTGCCACACTTATCACTGCGGCATCGTCCGCCGTCCCGAAGGAACACCCTGTCAGTGGAATATTACAGCAAAACTCTCCGTGTCTTGCTCGCTTTCAGTGAAAAGCCGCTTATACCATGAGAAGACTGGCTCAGACATGAAAACCTGTAGAGTTGGTAAGAGGTGGACAGACTTTGATCAGCTTGATAGCAAGCCGTAGAGAGCTTGATTCACCAGCGTTTTTGCAATGGAGATGTTTAGAGGCCACCCATGACAAGATAGCTAAGACTCAACCGATTGGCGTTCAAAGTGCTACGTTGAGAACTGTGTCAAATGCCCAACATGAGACATGAGTTGTCCCAGCGGTTTCGGTCTAAACTATGACACACTCCCTTGCCACACTTATCACTGCGGCATCGTCCGCCGTCCCGAAGGAACACCCTGTCAGTGGAATATTACAGCAAAACTCTCCGTGTCTTGCTCGCTTTCAGTGAAAAGCCGCTTATACCATGAGAAGACTGGCTCAGACATGAAAACCTGTAGAGTTGGTAAGAGGTGGACAGACTTTGATCAGCTTGATAGCAAGCCGTAGAGAGCTTGATTCACCAGCGTTTTTGCAATGGAGATGTTTAGAGGCCACCCATGACAAGATAGCTAAGACTCAACCGATTGGCGTTCAAAGTGCTACGTTGAGAACTGTGTCAAATGCCCAACATGAGACATGAGTTGTCCCAGCGGTTTCGGTCTAAACTATGACACACTCCCTTGCCACACTTATCACTGCGGCATCGTCCGCCGTCCCGAAGGAACACCCTGTCAGTGGAATATTACAGCAAAACTCTCCGTGTCTTGCTCGCTTTCAGTGAAAAGCCGCTTATACCATGAGACAACTGGCTCAGACATCATTAAAAATGCTTTCATTGACTTCAGCAGGGTCGAAAACCCCAGAAAACCTTCAGAACTAGTGAATTAAAAAATTTTTCAACTTTTTAGCACTACTTATGAAATTTTATAAGTAGTCTGTCACTTAGGGCAGGTCGATAGCGACCAAACATTTTTTGAATCAAGTCAAACGGACTTGTAGAAGCAAAGTTACAAGCCTTTAAAGTTTTGGAGTCTTTTATGGCCTGGAGACGAAGGCCATCTCCTGGCTAACCTCTAAGTCTGACGCCTTAGCTGATATCAGCAATGAAATTTTCTAAGTCGGTTTCTTACAGAAACCCGGAATTTGGAATGTCCGAAGCTTTGATCGGAGCTCTGAGAGACGACCTACCTCTGACAATCGCTCTCGCCTTAATGACAAGTCTCTGTCGGTTCCCAGCTTATATAGTGTGTGGTGATCAGCTGATGACGTAATACCCATCATCCAAAAACTTAAAACGCTTCTATCACCGATTCTAGAGGTCCGATTGAGCTGGAAATACACCATACCGATGCAGAATTTCACGCTGAATCCGAATCTGGCCTCCGTTTTCCCATCCGATGCTTCGTTTTGGCGCTACAGCCCAAAACGTCCAACATTCTAACTCTGTCGTTTTTCGCCAATGTCCCAAAATCTTAAATGGCGTCTCACATCTAAACGAAGACAGATAGGAACAAGCCGTTTCTTTCAGTGAATTTGTCTCACTCTTAGCTTTCAAACGACCTATTGCACGACAAAATCCGTCCACTGGAAGCCAAGATCGAAGCTAGCTCTCCCGAGGGGGGGGACGTCAGCGAAAATTTTTTCTCTCCGATTGCTTTCAAATTCACCATACCGATGCAGAATTTCACGCTGAATCCGAATCTGGCCTCTGTTTTCCCATCCGATGCTTCGTTTTGAGGCTACAACCCAAAACGTCCACAATTTTACCTCTGTCGTTTTTCGGAAAAATTTTGAATAAAATATTTTCTCGCCGATTCCTTTCAAACTCACCATACCGATGCAGAATTTGACGCTGATCACGAATCTGAAGTCCGTTTCACTCTCCCGTGCCTCCTTCACCCTCAAAACACACTCTCACTCCACCACGTCAACCTGATCGGTCGGCCAAGTCAACCTAGTCGGTCAGCCAAGTCAACCTGGACGGTCGGCCACGTCAACCTGGTCGGTCGGCCAAGTCAGCCTGGACGGTCGGCCAAGACAACCTCTCACTCCAACCTGGGCGGCCGGCCAGGCGCGCTGTGTTTGTATGGGAGCTAGCCATTTCGAGGCGCGCTGTGTTTGTATTGGACCCACCCCATTTCAGAGCGCGCTGTGTTTGTATTGGACCCACCCCATTTCAGGGCGCGCTGTGTTTGTATTGGACCCACCCCATTTCAGAGCGCGCTGTGTTTGTATTGGACCCACCCCATTTCAGGGCGCGCTGTGTTTATTATGGACCTTTACTTACTACTGGTATGCAACACTATTTCACCAAACCTTCGAAAAAGAATGGAATTGCACCATGTGTCCACTAGTTTCCGGGACATCGTTCATATAATAACAATAACCAATTTTCGCCACTGTCTCCCTATTTCAGGCAATTAGTCTATCGTGAAACACAATCGAAATTGAAGTTTATATAAACTTACAAGTACATCAGTTTGTCTACATAAAAATCTGAGACTCAATCTTAGGACTTCTTGAGATTAATCTTTAGGACCTTCATCTAATGAATTAAGGATTTTTATGGCAATCGGAGATGTCTTTCAAGAAGCTTTATTAAACATTGGAAGAAATGGAGTTTCCTGAAAAAATGCAAGAGCATTGAAGTCAATGAAGTATCAGCTGTAGGCATGTGCTCTCCGCGCTCCGGAGCCCAAAAATTTAAAAACTGGATGCGGAGCGCAAGAAAATAAATCACGCTCCTTCCTTGCACTCGGACATGGCGATGAAAGCACTAAAGATAATTTCTCTTTCCATCGGCGTAATCCTTCAGTAAATCTGCCACAAAGAATTTCATAATGAGTTTTAGAAGCAACAGTGGACATTTGATGCTATATGAGAGTGCATTTAGCATTGCAACCCGCATTTAGCATTGGAAGATAGACAGTGCGAGAATAAGTGAGTATTTTGGCAGTGAAAGGCTAAGTGGCAGGGATGCAGGATGCACCAAATATTCTGTAATGAAAACCTTTTCGCAGATGCGTGTGATGAAATATTCTTGTCAACAAAGAATTGGTGTGCAACGTGCGAGTAATTGCAAGAACTAAGAAAGGTAAAACTGTTCTGCATTAAAACTGGACTTTAATGGCCCGGGCCACGTAGCTGCGCAGCACATCGATCACACGCTCACCGGCTCACGTGAACTTTCCTCTTTGCGCTTAGATGCTATCCTCAGCTGCCGTACCCCAGCGCTCACGTGATTGGCCTGCGTCGCATCACGTGATTACAATGTGCTTCGAGACTCGAGTGCTTTTAGATCAGACCTGTGCGCCGATACATCAGAGACCGGCGGCGCCGCAAGTCGTAAATTTTGACGGTGGTGGCGGAGTGGTCGGCGCGGCTCTCGTTAATCGACAGCGGCGTTACCGGCGCAGTTAATTATTTACACGAAGTACATTACTAAGTAGTGTGTAAGCATGCAATTATGAACCTACTAACAGCTTAGGAAACAAAGTGAAAAGATAATGTAATTAAATTAAAAAGATTAATTAAGCTTATTTTTGTTAAGTAAAATGACAAATAGTATTTTATAAAAAAATGATGAATCAAGAAAAAATATTGGTGCTTTTATTCTTCCCCCTCCACATTTTTCAAGTTTTCCAAAATCATTAAATTTGGCCAAAGTTAGTCACATTGGGTTTAGAATAGACTTCATCTGTCACTGAGTGACACTACAACAGGACTGAGAAGTCTTACTTCAACACTGTGATGAAGGATTGGTCCCTTGGATGCTCAGAGTACAAGGTACAGCTGTGATCATGAGCTTCGTGTGATTGTTGTCTACAGACAAATGACGAGCAGTTGTCTAATTCTGAGGCTGTAAATGTTCTACAAGTCAGATAAGAGGAGTCTTACACACTCAGCGCTATGCGACTTAGTGAGACTGCCCGTAGGAGCAAGAGAAGATCATTGACGATGCAACACCTCCGGTTGTCAACAACAGAAATGTGGGGGGGGAGAATAGAAGTACCAAAATATTAAAGTTGTGCTGAGTTAATGACTGGTTTTTAGAATAGTTTGGCTTGTGGATAACACACAGTTGATTACTTCGAAGCATACTAATTCAAGAAAAATGCATGCGGGCTAATTCTGCAGACTTTTCGAAAGATCCGAAGATTACTGTGATGCAGTTATCTGCCGATGTGAGTTTGAATTTATATTAACTATCAATCAGTATTATTTATCCTTCTGCTGCATGAAGTATATTGGTACATGATATAAATTGCTCTACTTTCATTTGCTTTATTAGCTGAGCATCAGTGCATCTGACCTTATTTATTTTGTAATAAAAAAAGTTAATTACTGAATATTGCGGATAGGACACATTGGCCTAATTTGCTCAAAATCGGAAACTCAGCTTTCTTGGATCGCCAGAAAGCAAATAGCTGGTCTGCCTCGTCACCAAAAGGTCCTGTCATAGGCCTATCAACCCATTATTAAAGGACGAATCTTTTCTTCATTTTGTGACCAAAAGGTGATTGCAATGATAACTAAAAGGTATTCGATGTGTTGGACAAAATAATATGTTTTCAAAGTACAAAAAATGCTCTTTGAAGAACGCTTATCAACTCGCCTCGCTATGGCAGTGCTTGCTTCTGTTTTGCAGGCAGTTTGTTGAATTCTTTGTATGAAGGAATGCAGTCATACAAGTTGGAACCAAGTTGAAACTAAGCGATAATACTTTAGAAATGCTGACGTACATCATGTATGTGAGGCACTGTCTTGCGAGTCTGAGAGGCGCCACTGAGAAAACTAATTGAAAAGGAATGACAGTGTCCACACATGAAGACAGATCGATTTTTATGTCGAAGTCAGTATGAAAATTTTTAATCAGTCATGGGCGCCCGCCGCTGAGGCAATCGGCGGCGCACAGGTCTGCTTATGACTCGAATATTAGACTGCGCCGTCTTGCGCCAGCTTTCCTACTGGGACAATTTCTGACTGATTTTCTGCTATTTTGGACTAAAATGCAGAAGTGTTTTCGCATTCGGATTCCAACGAGATGCTCGTAGCGCCGTTGGTCGCTCCAGCTCATCGTTCAGCTCTTCAGAGATGATGGGGACTCCAGAGAAGAACTTTCACTTCGACTTCTTGTCAAACGAAAGGGACGCAAAACGAAGAAAGGCAAAAAGAAGAAATGGCACACGGATTTTGTTCACTTTGGATTCACAGGGCTGGACGACTCTGAATGCCCCGTTGCTGTGTGCATTTTGTGACACGTGGAGTTGGAAACTCTTCGCTGTATCGGGAGTCGGGATAAGCTACGAAAGCACTTGGAAAAGCAACATCTAGGTCACAAGAATAAGTCGGAATCTTTCTTTGAAGATATACATGCTAAAATCCGCAGTCCCGGAAAGCAATGGATGTAGCAACTCGGACAAGCGATCGTCCTTTCGCGATTTGCGGAAAAATTGCATGAAAAAAGGATAAAAAATCACAGACTTACTCTGTGAGATAGGAGTCTCCATATCTTATATTGCAGTTTTCTCAAACAGCTAAAAATGGACATTCCTTGCTTTTCCTTTGCACCCTTCAGTTGCTTTCGTAGGTTATGATGAGTGCGAATGGGATTTAAGAATACAAGATGTAGAGCGAACGACTCTCAAAAGGTTACGGAGCACTGGTCTACACAATACAAATTCCATGCTAACAGCAAGAAATGGGATGCAAGAAGTGGTTGACAAAGTTGGAACGATTATGGTAGCTTTATAAAAGACAATGTGTAATAATTCTCCCTGTCAATGCGAAATACTTATCTGGATATACGCATTTCGGCACACACCTGCTATGCAAATGCTATTCATTTATCAACATGCTGTAATTACATGTAAACTTTCAAGAAAATTACTTACAAAAATCAATTCACATCTGAAAAGCAGCTTTGAGTTGATATATTCATTGTCTTGGAGTAATTGTGCAATATCTACATGTGTGTTCAACACATGACAGCTAAAATGCAAGGATAACTGATAATCACAGCTCAGTCATTCAAAGGTAGTTCTAAGGTAGTCATCAAACATAGGTGCATCTTCAAGAACAGATCGTTCATCACCTTTCAGATGGTATTTAATAGATGGTCATGGAAATACTAGTACATTTGGCGCCAGTAGTTGACCTTATGCCCACTCAGCAAGCAACTCAATTAAAATTAATTTTCATTTGTTAAGTGTAATCTCGAACGCTTAAACGCATGAAAGGTCGAGATATTGAGATTGAATTCAATATATTAGATGTTAATTCTTCGAAGTGAACAATGATACTTTGGCTGGAATAATCTGTAGCAGAACTAAATAAAACATGATTGTGTTAATTGGACTTTGAGTTGAATTTGATTTGATTGTGAAAAAAACATTACACGACGAACTGAATGTCTTCTTCGATGCAAGCATTTGCATATCCAATTCAAAAACACGGTGCCGGTAATGCAAAGCTCTCGCTGCCTCTTTAAGCAATTACCGACAGAGGAATGACAGAACGTCGGTGCATCAAGAGTGATAAACATTCACGTCAACCATGTGCTAAGACAGACAATTTCGGACCTTATCTGAAGAATTATTTTACAAGTTCTAGCAATATGAACGGAGTTTGAAAAGAAAGATTTATTTGCATTAAATAAATTAAATCTTATTTGAATAAAATAAATTTAAATCTATCTTTCTACGCACAGGTTCTTACGACTCCTGTTGAAGGAAGCCCCTTATTCATCAGTCAGCACTGAAATGATTGTTTACTATCATGTTCCTTGCCTTTTAGATATTTGTCGTCTAACGCACTAAGATTGGTCAATTGTAAAATATTCTAATTGAAGGAAATAAATATAAATTTATCTTTCGACGCACAGATAATTTGCTTTTGTTTTTCTAAAATATATTACGGCGAACCGCCCTTCTCAATCAGATTTTTAGTTTACAATGTTCTCATCTAACAGGGCCTATGATTTTAAAATCAAATCTGGAAATGTCTAGTATCACATATCTCATGGGTGAATTGAGAATGATAGTGAAGTGAAAGACAATCAAGTCAACGTAGCACATTTCTGTGTAAACTGGCCTCAATACACTTTCATGCATCCTCTTAATGTTGTAGAGCTAATGCTGGTAAATTTTATTGGCTTCATTCTGTTTTGGTATTAATTAGTTTTATGTTTTGTTCATTTTTGCTTCTAACAATTACAGCCTCTGTGATTTGCCTTTCCATTGTGTTATTATGATGGACTCTGGAGTATATCAACAATTTTCCTGAAATTTCTATGTTAAAATTTGCAGTTACACCAACGAAAAGTGTCTGTTTGTACACTTTACTTCATCCTCTGTCACTGAATGATAAGTCATTTGAAAGATCATGATCTGTAGATGATTTCTATAATAACCAGTTCAATAAAATACCAATTGGTGTAACTTTTATGAGCAAAAATTCGAAAAAATGGAGTCAACACCTTAAATGTCACAATTTTACCACTGGAAATACATAGAATTTTGTTATCCTCTCTATTTCTGAAAAGCAAATGATCTGATCCGGCAGACGCGAAGTTTTGCAGTAGGTTAGAGGTGTACTATGCTATGTGAAAGTTTTATGTACTACCTCGTTCCCTGCACAACTTCACGCTAGCTCCCGGACTATTCGGTGTTGCTGCTATGAAAAGAACGCTATTATAATTCCCCTTTTGATACCACGTTTTCTTTCTTTTTTTTGTTTATTCTCTCTCCGATCGTTATACTTCCATGACTTTGGTCGATACATCAGTCGCACGTTATTCCTCTCATCTTCAAGAATGCTGTTGTAAAAATGTAAAGCAGATTTTGTGACTTCTGCTCGGAAAGTCTTATTGTAACCAGAGAATTGCAATCGCTTTTCCATATTTGTTACATGTTTTGCTGCAATTCGCCATGGTAAAAGTTTTCTGCAATTTAACATGACTCGTAGAAGTAGTTGAGTAGCTGCTGTTCTTTTCTTGTTCCATGAAACTGCTGATTTGGCGTGGATCATCATTTTCGACGACACTTCTTTTGCATAAAACTCATGTAATACATGCATAGTGTTTCGTTCATCATTTCTTGATTCTATCCACACTTTTATTTAAGTCGAGAATCGGCAGTTTGTTGTCATTGTGTCTTGAAAAGAAATCAATTTCTAATCGAAAGCTTCTGTGGATTTCATTTCCCATTTTTAAAACTAATTCCATGACTTTCTCATCTTCTTTTTTGTTCTTCGTCTTCATTGTTGGTTCATGTGAAAGTACCAGAGTGATGTCATTCACATATCTTTTAATAACTAAACAGTCAATGTTGTGTTCTTTTAGATTTTCTATAAACGTTTTATCCTACCAGATCATGAATATTTGAGCAGTCACCCCAGTTAATTGTAATCCAATAGCACCTCCCTTCTTCTGAAGTTTTACTTAATTGACAAATTTGTGTACATGGCTTTTCATCACGACACGCAATCCAAATTTGAGAGCTTTAGTTAGCACATCTCTTTTTGACTTTTCAAATTTGGTATAATTGACGATTTATTACAAATGCTGTACCCTTTCTCCCTTGATTCTTCCATTTCATTTCCTGTTATTGTTGTGGTCTACCAAGATTTGATTTTCTTGTTGGACAAAATCTAAATAATCCTATTTTCTGAAGTTCTTCTTTGCTTGCATTCAAAGCTAAGTATAAGCCAAATTCTTCGAAATCAATTCCTGACATTGTTAATTTGCTGATGCAAAATATTTCGCATACTTTTTCAATTGAAAATCCCATGTCCAAGCTTGGGTTGAGTGCTTTCACATCTAAAAAAAACTACAATATTCTTGGTTAAATTCATTTCACTGATTTCATAGAATCCTGGGATTAGTTCTTCTGTGTTAAGGCACATAGTTTCTTAATCTTCATTCAACCAAAGTTCTGACAGCAATGCTCTGAACATGTAAGATAATCTGCTATTTGGAGAACTAGTCACTCCACATGCTGGTGTGACTGGAGGTCGAGTAACTGCATCTGGATAGATTTTATGGTATTTCCTCAGAGTATATGCAGGAGGAACGGAACTACATGTTTTGATCATATTTTTCTTGAAACGCGTAGCTGAAGTCCATCATAATAACACAATGGAAAGGCAAATCACAGAGGCTGTAATTGTTAGAAGCAAAAATGAACAAAACATAAAACTAATTAATACCAAAACAGAATGAAGCCAATAAAATTTACCAGCATTAGCTCTACAACATTAAGAGGATGCATGAAAGTGTATTGAGGCCAGTTTACACAGAAATGTGCTACGTTGACTTGATTGTCTTTCACTTCACTATCATTCTCAATTCACCCACGAGATATGTGATAGAATAGAATAGAATAGAATATGTTTATTCGATTGACTGAAAATCACACTTTGCAGAAAAAATAGACATGACATTTCAAGAAATTTCAAGTTAAAGAAAAGAAAAGTAACGTTAACGCTGGGAGGGTCGAATTCAAATGTACATGCGGTTATACAGAGAAGTACAGTAAGGGACGAATGATGATGAGCGGCGCTTCGTGTTCTGCTTCATCGCGGCCAAATGTCTCGAACGAGGTAAAGTTTCCGGGGACAAATGGTGGATAATGTGCTTATTGGAGAACATGTCACTAAACAGTTTGATAGCCCTATGATCTCTGCGAATTGACAATGGGGTGAATTTTGCACATTCACATGGAACACCGCAAATTATGCGGTGGCATCTTCTTCTAACTTTCTCCAACATCTCAGAGCATCGTTTGGTAAGTCCAACAAAAACTGGAGAGTTGTATTCTAGGATGCTGATTACACACGCATAATAGACTGACATGAGCATATCAGGCGACATATGTGGAAATTTCTTTACTTGCTTGAGCAGATATATGCGCTGGCTGGCCAACTTAATGACGCGCGACACATGAGAATCCCATTTTAACCTATCATTGAATGTTACACCCAGGATTTTTAGCGTTGAACACATTGTCAAATTGGGCAGTATAAACTGAACATCATTTTGTTTGCAGCACATCATAGCTCTTGTTTTACCTTGATTTAACTCCAGACCATGATTGTCGCATCGGTCTTTTGCCTTTGAAATCTCGGACTGAATTTTTGCTTTGTAATGGTGGTATAATGAGTATTGCCTTTTGCGATAAACTTCAAACCGGCAGTTTATCAAAAGCTTCAGCAGAGGATTCATCCAGGGCTTATCATTAGGTGACATTTCAATGAAAACAAAAGGGATTTCCTTTAATGCTTGCGTGATAACATCGTGGAAGTAGAAGCACTTCTCGTCTATGGTACAGCTCATTTTATAAAAAGTAGACCAGTTCACAGAGCCCAAACGATTTAAAAAGGCTTCAACATTGTTCTGGCGAAGATCGTAGAATTTCACAAGGCTCTTAGGAGCAGTCGTGCTGATGAATGGATTCAAAATGACAGTGCGGTGATCAGAATTGCCGAAACTTGGACCGACAACCACAGGCCTGTATTTATCAACGAGTGTATGGTCAATGAGAATGTTATCGAGGATTGCGTCACCTCTCGTGGGGTATTTGACAACTTGCTCCACGTTGAGAAAAGTTTCGAAATCATCTGTCTTCAATTGATTCAGGTCACCAATCTGATTGAGAAGGGCGGTTCGCCGTAATATATTTTAGGAAAACAAAAGCAAATTATCTGTGCGTCGAAAGATAAATTTATATTTATTTCCTTCAATTAGAATATTTTACAAGTGACCAATCTTAATGCGTTAGACGGCAAATATCTAAAAGGCAAGGAACATGATAGTAAACAATCATTTCAGTGCTGACTCCTTCAACAGGAGTCCTACGGATCTTCATTCAGCTCCTCATTTATGACTAAAGGAATGTGCATCTCTTACAAAAAGATGGATCGATATTTGTCGCATTTCATCATGTAATTAACTCCAGGCATGTTGAGACAGCATGCTGGACATACATACATACATATTGTTTTTCTCGTCTGCTGGGCGGAAGAGTTACAAGTAGTACAAGCATTCGAACCGGAATTGCGAATCGTTATGATCAATTCATTAAATGCCTTTAAATTTGTTCAACTATTTTTAAATGACCCTCACCGAAGTTGCAACATATGACCATTTACGAAAAGCATTCCGCCTCGTCGTGTACGTTTCATTAGCTCGCAAGTACTTATATTATTAGAAAACATTTGTTGTGAAAGTGACTGCTTTCTATTGATTGGAGTTGCACACTTCCGATGTTGTGTGTTCCGTCTTACTCATCTCTCGGGCTTCCTCTCCTGTTCCCCTTTACCATTCAAACATACATTTCAGACAATCATCCTTCTCTGTTGTCTCAAAGTCTTGTTTTCGCTGATATCCCTATTTTAGCATTTTATGTGCTACATTCCAATTTGATTTCACAGCTTTCCCATTTGTCAAAATACATTCCCATAGTGAGTTATTCGTCGCAATGTAATTGCATTGCTTGGTGTTCCTTGTCTGCGATGTGTATTTCTGCTGCATTATTACGTCACGATCTTGCACGACATTCTTAGGTCCTGTCTTGGTGACTGACATCAAAACAGATTCGTGCTGCTGCAGTGGTCGGTGCGATGGAATCTTACGCGCCGGCCATGCGGTCGGCAATCATTAAATTGAGAGAAGAAATACGATCTCTTGAAATGGAAGCACAGCATGATTTGACGGAAAAAACTGTTTCGAACATTAATGTCACACAAAAGGATATTTCTGTATTGAAACGAAGAAACACTGGAATCATTGAGACTTCAACTTCAGAAAACCATTCAGGTGAGTGCATAAGATTTCAAATCGGCAGAATATATTCGGATGTAGTTGAACATATTGGTAGGTTGCAATTTATTTGCAACAGAATATTTACAGCAGTGGTAGGCAACCAAGTTGCGATAGAGGGCTCGCGGAGCACCAATTTTAAAAGGCAGAAAAATATGTGTTGAAAATTCCTTTATTGACCACTTTTGAGCGTAATTTTAAGGACTGCTATGCTATACATAGTGGCAGTACATGACATAAATGTACTTGTAAATGTATACAGCAGCACTGTATCCAACTGAACTGTTGTCTTTTTAGAAACTGTATTTTACATTCTAAAATCTATAGAAATAATGAAATGTGAGTAGGCCAAACTAATTGCGGACGTTTTTGTATTTCTAAGTGATGGTAATATTATGTACATTGTTTCATCGCAATGTAACAGTGTATAATCTAAATGACGATTTATGGTACATCTATCCGCCTACATGCCCCACTATGCAAAACGACATAAATAAAAAACTGGTTGAACTACTGTACATGCACCCAAGTACACATAGAATTACGTAACCAAACATATGCGGCTTTCAGAAGTCATACCTAGGCTCCCCTAACGATACTTGTGCGATAATACTATTCTAGTACAAAATTGGTGCAGTGTAGTACAAATAAAATCCAGAAAGAACACTTGAAAGAAATATTGCCTGTAAAGATCAGACATTCTCATGCGGTTGGATTCCTTCATGCGTAGTCTACTTTGTGTATTTATAGGCTAATTGCAACGTTGTGTGGTGAAACATGCTCAACAAGGCATCGAACACTTTATGACTTAGCAGTCACTCAGTTGATTGCTATGTCACTTAACCTTCATACAGAGAAGATATGCATTGCGAACGGAATATGGTTTGAGCATTTGAATGAAAATTTGTGCCATTATATTGCTCAATAAGTCATCAGATGCTTTTGCAAATTCTAAAGATCAATCTCAAGCTTAGAAGAACCTTTTAAAGGTCAAAGTTAGAATAGGCCATTTTTACATCACTAATTCAAATTATGTCCGCGGGCCACTTTGGATGAGAATCGGTGGCGCAGGCCACCCGACATGGGCCACGCGTTGCCCACCACCGATTAATATTGAAATGAGAGAAACAAGAATTTTAGTCAAACTGATATGTCTTTAGATCAGGAAAACGGGTTTGGTGAGCTCGAACATGTATTATCACGTACAAATTTTCGGTCGAAGCCTTTTTCAAGTACAGACTTATTGGCAGTCCAGGAAAGCGACACTAAATCATTCCGCCGTGGCCGGGATGTTACTAAGATTGATAGTGCTACAGTCTGCTTGACAGCAGACAAGTAAATAGATAGCTAAAGATAATAATAGAGCTGTCACGGCGGAATGATTCAGCGTCGCTTTCCTGGCCTGCCATTAAATCTGTAGTTGAAAAGGCTTCGGCCGAAAATTTGTACGTGATAATACATGTTCAAGCTCACCAAACCCGTTTTCCTAATCTAAACCCACATATCTCGATGGCACCGCTGATTGATAAACTGCTATATCATTCAGAAAAAATATACAGAAAATCACATATCTTCGTAGTTAATGCTGCATTTACGGGTGACTAGCGGTTGCGTTAAATACGAACTTAACCCTCGCTTGCATATGCAGTAGTAGTTGCAAATCGTACCGATTCTGTGGTTAACAATAAATTTATTGGAGTTTTTGAAATATTTTCCTTCTATCAAAAAGATTACTGCTGCGGCAGACAAAAGGCTGTTTAATCGTTCAGAAAGCCATCGAGTTTGCTTCTAAAATTTTGCGAAGATCGTGTGTCTTCATAATAACCACACATAGGCGGCTACATTACCTCACAAAATAGAAATGCACCGTAGAAATTAAGAGGGCATGACATCAACTTCAGTGCACTGGTATATGACAAAAACGATGAAGAACACATACTCGCATACGAGGGAAAGTGCTATCAGGCAAATTTTGTTAAATTTAATTAACGACTGACGTTGCCTAGTCATATAAACGCATATATTGAAAACTTAGTGAAAGACATTTTCATAAAGAATGGATAAGCCATAGTGAAAATAAAGATGGGAGCAAAATTGATAGTAACGAGAAAACCAAGGAAACCATGATAAAATTCCACGGTAGTATACATTGACTGAAAGCATGGATTGTTAATAAAAAATTGTTAATTTTTCTTGTCATAGTAACTTCTCAGTTATCTCTGAGGTGAGGATGGTAGGGGAGAGTGGGGCGCATTGAAACACCAGCCTTATCTGCGAAACTACAAGTAGCGGAAGCATTATGCTTAAATGACATTATTTATTGCTTCAAATAAACGTGAAGCCTATCATAATTTCAACTGCTTATGCTAGCCATCAATATTTCACAAGATTTCCAAAAATTTCAATGAAAAAATACATTTTCAGAAAATCGGAACTTTCGTTTTAATGAAACCAACACCTTAATAAAGTGATAGATAATTTTTCAAGTTTTCACATTATCAATTTCAGCAATCTAACAGTAAAAACTATTTGAGCGATGACTAATTTGCATGAGAGCGCGCTCATGACAGGTTAGCGATGCGGGGAACATTGAACCAACCAAGATGGGACACTTTGAACATGATTCATAGTGGCCCACGTCGACACTCATATTCTCTTCTGTCGAGTGAACGAAGTGATTTTTGAGTTTTGACATGTGATTATGTTGAAAATTAGTCTGCAACGCGATCAGATTGATCATTTAGGAATATTTTAGAATTTATAGCATTCGTTGTTGTGCGCTGCAACTCATCGAGAAAGACAGGAAGACAGTGCGTCAAGGAATCAGGCCTTGGGACACATCATAGGAGAAATCAATGACAGAATGAAGTACCATAATTCTATGCTAACTTACATATCATAAAATTGTGAGAACTCTCATGATCAGGCATGTGATTGACGAATTAAAAAAAGTCGGAGATTAAAAATCCTATTTTCCCTTCTACTTAAACTGATTCACGGGTTCTCAGTACCGGTGCCATTTAGATTGACAACAGCTGTACAGATTAAGAATTTCTATCTTTAGATTGACATCAAGTGTGCAGATTGTGGCAACAGCTACGGTAAAAGGTATAGTATATTATGAGCATATTGGCTGAGACATCGAGTTCCCTTATTCACGCGTGCCCGCTACGTCAGCAATCAGTAGCCACATAGCAGAAACGCAATTAGCATACAATGAGTGCTATTGTCATTGCCATGCAGTACATAATAAGATCCATAGTCACTCTTCTTTTACCATGCAGTGGTCACGAAAGCTTTGCGTAGGTAAGCGCATGCGCTTTAAGTAAGTCATCAATCTCCTGCTTTTAGATCAATGCATGAAAGCAGCACGATTTGTAATCTCGGATCGGTCGGATGACAAGGCAAACGTCATCTGCATGAATTCACTGTTCAGTGCAAGGCACTCAACTATAGTAACCTCTTGATGCTTGCAGAAACTAATCAAAGATAGGCTGTCATCATAGAAATAGATTGTTTATCTGAAGTTGACAAGAATGGAAATTGAATCAAGGTCGCGGCACATCCGGGGGAACTACGTTGGGGCATGGATCACCAATAGAATTGCACATCTGACTGATTCTAACCCAATGATACAGCCGTTGACTAGAGTATCTAAGTGAAAATGCGTGCGATTTATGTGCCGTTATTGTGCATTGCATGAAGCTTAACTTCCATTCTAGAGGTTTTGTTGTTGTCAATTTCTATTGTCAATCATGAAGTTAGCGATCACTAACCAAGATCGTAACCAAGATTGACTTAAAGAGTCCTTCTGTGCGCACCCACAATGAGCTTGTGATGCTGTTAGAGATTTGTTGGCCTAACAGTGTTTCTGTACATCGTCCCACAAAAGTAACAACTTTCGCAATCCACTGCATATTGTCAATATCCGCTGCTTTTGCGAGTGTTCCATTCTAGTCAGTCAATGAAGTATTGCGCATGGGCAAGCTGAAAACGAAGTCAGAATGTAAATTGGTGATATGGAATGACTTCTGTCATCGTCGATTGCACGCGCATGGAGGGCACTAATGCGCTTTCATCACCACATCATGCTGAACTCAGAAATGTTCTCAGGTTGACGCTATGTTCTAGATCGTTGGTCTGTCAAAACTCAAAATCACGCGATTTCCAGGAGAATTCTTGCGACAATTTATCCGTTTTTAAAACGAGGATATTAAAATTATTTAAAACGCAATTTTAGTTGACTGATTTCATGGAGACCACTGGGTCGAGACGATGTCACACGCGCAATTGGACGCGTGTGTCCGTGTGTCTAGCAGTTTGTACCTAGTGTCCGTCCATTTAGTGAACCCGTGTACATACACTTTACATTTTATTCTATGTTCATTATAATTCTTCGTTCGTAGCAGAATTTTAGAGATGAATGGTATATTAACAGGCTTGCCGTTGGGATTGGGCTACCAAAAAACCACCCCAATCCCAATAGATCCCAATAAGCCCTCTCCCAACAAAATATGCATGTAATCATTGACATTAGTCAGTAAGCCTGCGTTACAAATATTTTCGGGTTGTACTGAGCAGTTCATTTTGTTGTGTCTTCAGTCTGACCTTGCCTCTCTCGAATTCGAGCATTGAGAGCTGTTAGTGTGATTCACACAAATTGACACAGTCAGCTTCTACCCTACTCTATGACTTTAACTTCCCTAGTTGCTAAAAATAGTGACTATTACATGTTCTTGTTTATTTAAGATATAAACAACGCGTTCAGCATCTGGTGAAAAAAAGAAACGCTTTTGACGAAGTACCGGTTGGTGCATTGGTGCTGGAAGAGGAAGCACAACGAATCACCAACTTTGAAGACGAACACAATAAATAATTTTGCGTAGCTTGAATGAGAAGTTTTGTGATAAATGATATCTCATTGTTTGTTTTTGTATAGGTCCCTGTTTAGGTCTAATCACATTTTCCAGAAATTTTCTTTTGAGAGTAATTTTGATGTGCATCATAGTATATCTGCATTATATATATCATCATGCATTATATATATCTGTATGTGAGTTCAAAATCCAGTTTTTAATTCGGGGCATAAAGACGAAATTCGTATTTGTCGTGATGGGATAGAACTTGAAAGGTAGTCGGATTCATCGATGGATCGTATTTACCTCGGAGCTAATCAATCAGATCGATTCTGATCAATAAATTGCAAACGCCATTTGATGAGCTCGATAGATTATTTTTAAGATGCGAAATTCGGATTCTGCGTAAAATTTTGGTTTAGAAACAACTTTCAGATTTAATGGATAGTAAAATGTTATTTGATTTATGTCTATAAAAAATATAGGGACTTAGTCTAATGAACATAAGATTTTAAGGTACATAGGAATTTGACCATGTTCTCCTATGTATAGACCTAAAGTAGTGGCCTACTGCGGGCAGCCTATTCAATGCAGTTTTTAATCAATAAGAAATTAAAGCAATTTTTAAGGCAGCGATTCACCTGGAGGGGAAGGTGGGCCTATTGATTAGTCATTGACGTGAGTGATCCTTGTACTCTAGCACCGACCAAAATATAGCAGAATAGCAGATATAACCTAAATATAGCAGGCCTAAAAGTGCCTGTCATAGGTAATTGTCTATTATCAAGTTAAGGTAAATGCAAAATCATACACATGTGTGCTACTAAAAAAGGTTACAGCTATGTAACAGCATCTATTGGCTTACACAATTCGCCTGTACGTTGTCATGCGCTTCGCCGCTTCTGTAATTAAGCTATAGATTGAAAGCTATATATGCCTACTTAACCGTATAAGCCGCTGTCTACTGCCTGTTGCCTACTGTACGTGTGAGCCCGCGTGGCGAGCTGTTTATTAACATCGCACTATCCGATATAGGCTTAATTAATTCCAAGTGTGTTTGTAGTTCACACATGCATATCAGCTATTCACGTTGGAAATTCTCATTGGGATTGGGCTGTAAATTCATCCCAACGACAAGCCTGTATCAGGGATGGTCCGCGTGTGAGAAATGTGAGAAAACGTGAGAAATTTGGTTGGGTGTGAGAAATGTGAGAAATTGTGAGAAATGGAAAGATGTGTGAGAAAATGTGAGAAATGCATCTTTGTGAGAAAATTTGGCTTCAGTTCTATCCGCTTAAAACATTGAATCAGATCTACATCTCTGCAATCATCATAAAGTGCTTGGTTGTAAGGTTGATGATCAGCAAAATGCACAAATTTTTTATTCCTTACATCACATGCGTTGAGTATCAGATCTTTTTCTACATGCAGCCTAGATTAAGTTGCCAAGGGCTGTAAATCCGCGTGCTTCCTCTATTGGAGGGACTATAATTAGGACATATCACCTGAGAACAGAGCACAACCCACCAAAAAATCCTGCTATTTAGACTCTAAACAGTCCTACTTGGGATATTTTTCCTTGCTCTTTGCTATGGATTTAAGTTAAGTTCGACCTTAGCGCTCTTTCCAGCATCAGCGCGTTCTCACAGCTACTGTCCTCATCAAGAAAGGCTAAGCTAGAGTAAAAAACAGAAGCATTGCTTCATCACGAAAACGTTCTTCCAAAGTGATGACGAGCTGTCTATTATGATTATTGAAGTGAATCGGTCCGTTTTCTCAATGAAAAGAGTAGAGCTTTGAATGAAGAACTACATCAGCTGGAAGAAAGTACTCCATGCACTGGAAATGTAGAATGTGTGGAATGAATATTGCGAACACTGTATCGCGATGAACAAGATGACAAACGATTCCATCGTGTAAGCGTAAATGATAAAGAGGAAGAGTACCTGCCGTGCGATCCAGAACCGATGACCGGAGAAAATGAAGTACAGCAGTGCGTTTACTGCGCCTGTAGGTTTGGGCGCAGCAGAAAGGTATTGAAACTTGTGCACATACGCAGTGCTGAGTATTGCGTTTGTATTCTCTTGTGCTTTACCTCAGTATTATGAATTTAATTTTTTACATCAAAAGATTCACAAACAAATGGAAGCCATTTAAAAGTAGTCGAAGCAAGTGTACAACGATAGATAAGACCCCGAGCGATGGTTGCATTATTGACAAATTATGGCCCAAGGGATGGATATTCAAAACATGAGATGTATCGAATTGGCTGAAGCAGATTGCTTGAATCTCGAATCCAACGATTTTATTCTTCGCTGTTGGGTCTGGAGACGGCACGTATCCAACCCCAAGTTTCCTGTCTTATTAACGATTGCAAAGCAAATATTTGTCATCCAAGCGTCAAGCACCCGATCCAATTGCTTAATTCAGTACGGCCGTTGAGCATGAAAGGACAAGGCAGAATCTCTCCACTTGTCTCGGAATCTTCAGTAATTATTGCAGATCAATATAGCTAACTAGATTACTACAGTAGAATTCGCATTTATCGGCTTCGGCTATATCGGCGCATTTTCGCTGTCCCTGACAGAAAAAAATTCGTTTATAACGGCGGATTTCCTGGAAATCCTCAAGCGATGTGTTTTGCCTAGAAGAGTCACTAGAATGACAGTATATGTGGACGTGGATGGCTGTAGATTCTGTTAGGACTATCCGATTCTAACTATTCTAGTGGCATGTGAAAATTTAGATCTTCTACAATTCATCTCGATCATGTTTGGGGGTTTGATCAAAATTGTAGAATCTAGCAGCCGAGGAAAGATAAGTAGGCTTGCCACTGTATCTCACTGATAATTGTCACATGAATAGTCTTTCATTCGACGTGATGATTGCATTGTTAACGCCTTCACCTACGATGCTATTGTCAGACCTGACTTAGTGACTGTTGCGTCATCAAAGGAGCACAAGCTACCGTCGAAAACATTGTTGAGTTCGATGCATGTCCTCTCTCTAGACAGAAAGCGGCTCGCCACCCCATCCATCTCTATGGTTTCGCCTGCACGTGACTCTTAGCAGCATCTTGATTGACTTAGATTGTCTTGATTTATGCATACTCTTCTTTGTTTTGTGCTTCATATAGCAGGTAAGCATGTAAGCATGAAGAAGCTTCAATCTTCTTGATTCAAAAAGCATACTCAGTTTTTGACAAACATATAGTGATATCCGGTTTGCGATACTTACCGGATACTTGCAAGCATCAGTTCAGAAAGGCACAATTTTTAGATATCTATTGATTACATAGACACAATTACATGTACATGTTGGACAATAAGTCAATATGTACATGTATTCAAGTATAGCAACGCAATAATTCATGAGTCAATACACACATTGTATGATGCATGGCATGATCTCAGAGCTCGTGTAGATTTCACAAAACTTCAAAATTCAGAGAGTTCGCATATATCGGCGGTTCGCGTATATCGGTGGTTTTCGTCTGTCCCTTGAGGCGCCGATATATGCGAATTCTACTGTATTAGAACAAATAGAAGCAAATAAATAAAACTTTTCAGAAATTTGCTTAAAAAGCTTATAGTCTAAAAAATATTACAACTTTTGAAAAGCATGACTCTCCTTTAGTTGCAAGCTGATTTGTGGCTGTGCACTGAAGCTACATCATGGTCTGTAGATATTCTGAAACGTTGGACCATCAATGTATAGTCCAGCAGATATTACACAATTAATAAAGCTTAAATAGATTGTGCTAATAAGTTTATATCATCAGACATCATTGGACAAATTCACAATGCTGCGTTTGAAAATTAGTCATCAGGTTGCTCATACAAATATCATAAAGCTGCATTATATAATAATCAAATAGTATGCCTACCAGTACATAATACTCACATGCCACTGCAATAATGTTGTATGCGAGTCATTATCAAATTACTCGAATTGCATAGTACTTTGCGTATTGTTCCCTCCTTCAAGCCTTAATTTCACCTTGGGTCTGTGTCCAAGATTTGCACCCAATGATCATGAGTACTTCAAACACAGTTTTGATTACTTTATCATTGTTATCGGCGTTGAGAGAAATTCGTCATCATTTGATGTGAGAAATTGGTTATTTTGTGATGTGAGAAATTGTGAGAAATTCAATATTATGTGATGTGAGAAAATGTGAGAAATTGATCATCGGAGCGGACTATCCCTGCTGTCTATTAATCAAAATGAATACGCCTTGTTGCTATAAATAGAAATTTCTTACAATTAGCCTATGTATTGAATGATTATGTACAGCATACCATTATAACAAATACTACTAACGATTCTAATTTTTATTAATCAACCTACCCTGTACCACCGTGGGCCCTTCTCATCAAATTTTTTATCAAGGGCCCTCAATCAAATTTATTTACCAAGGGGCGCTTCTTATCATATGTGTTTGCCAAACGGGCCCTTTTCATCTAATTTCACTGCGAAAAGGGCCATTTTCATCAAGGTAGTTTAACAGGGGACCAGCTAGTCAAATTTACTTATCAATGAGGCCCTCCTCATCAAGAGCTATATTTACCAAAGGGACCGTTCTATTCACGCATTCACCAAGTGGCCCTTCTCATCAAGTACATGTAGATTTAACAAGAGACCGCCTCATCAAATTTTTCATTAAAGGGCTTCCAATCAAATCTATTTAACAAGGAACCCATAAATTCTCATCAAGTTTATTCACCAAGGGCCCAACCAGCAAATTTGCTTGTCAAGGGGGACCTTCTCATCAAGTGCATTTGTCAAATTCACATTTAAATTCATTTCAATTTTAATTCATTAACCAATTTTTTTACCAATGGTCTCTTTACATTCATCCTGTTGACTAAGGGGCCCCTTGAGGCAAGTTTCCACAGTCAAGAAGGGTTCATTGTAGACATCTTTGTTGGTCAAATGAGTCCATTTGAGTCAATTTTTTGGTAATGTGTGCTTCTTAAGTTAAGTTGCTCAGGGTGCGCTTTTATCAGTTGTTGCAACAAAGCAAAAGTTGTTGACGGTGACGGTTGTGCGCTCTCTGGTTGTGCTAATTGGATATTATTTTGCTGATTTGCAACGCATTGCTCCGGCGGTTTTTTGGCGAATTTGGTACTATTGGGCTCCTTACGATACTGCCGTTGCAGCTGCGGAGTTGGTTTTCCATCTTCGGATCGACCTGCAGTGAATTTTTGTATTTTTTTTCCTTGCGAAGTGCAGTGGCATCGTGAATAGTATTCAGCAAGCTTCGGTTGATATCTCTCTGTCTTGGAATTACCTGGTGTCTGTGTCTTCTAAATTTAGCGGCGATTCGACCATTCCCATAGATATCCATCGCTTCAGCGCTGTGTCTTGTCTTCAAGTGGTAGTCTTCTTGCTTGTGGTGTGCGTTGATCAGCCGGTATTGTCGGTTGTCATCTGGTTATCAGCTGTTATCAAAGCATTTCTTCGAAGCCCCCCTGTCAAGTTGATTTTTGGATATCGATTTTTCATCACGTGGTGCAATTACGTCAGCTCAACGCACAATGTCTGCAAAGTCGCCGCCAAGAACAAGAGGCCGAGGGAATTCTCATTCAGACATAACGCTTGAAGGCATGAAGTCATTGATAGAAACAACTAAGCGTGAAATAATTTCCTCTCTGAAAGAGGACATAGCTTCATTAAGAGATGTAATTAAGACATTAGTGACTCGTGTCGACGTCCTGGAATCAGAAAATAAAATACTTTCTGAACAGTATCAGGCGCTTAAAAAGTCAATTCCAGATCCAAGTTTTGTGCAAGAGAGTTGTACTTTTATGATGAAAGAACTTGAGGAGCGGCAATTTCGAAAGTGCAATCTTATTTTAAGGGGATTATCGGAAAATAATGGCACGGTAGAGGAACGTCAAGAAAAAGACATAATTGTATGTAAAGAGATCTTTATGAGTATGGGTGCAAACAATGTTTCTATACAACAGGTTAGACGTTTGGGTAAACAACGCGCTGATGGTAAGCGTCTCTTGAAAGTTTCTCTATCGAGAGCTGAGGACAGAGACAAGTTGCTGAAAAATTCGAAGCAGCTGAAACAAATTAGCGAGTTTTCCAATGTTTTCCTACAGCCTGATCTGACTTATTATCAGCAGAAAGAACAACAGCACCTTAGAAATGAATTGAAAAATATGCGGGCTATGGGCCATGATGCTGTCATTTTTGGTGGCAAGGTGGTTGATCGTAGTTCAATAAAGGATTTTCCTCAGTGATTTTACCGGGATTGCGAAACAACAACCTTGTTCAAGAACATTATCCGTCCTTCATACTCTCGAACGTTCGCTCGCTTCTGCCGAAAGTCGACGAATTAAGTGTCATAGCCACGCTTCTTAAACCGGACATTATAGCTTTGACAGAGTCATGGCTAAACAGTGATGTCTCTAGCGATTTGATCAAGCTTCCTGGTTATGTTATCTTTCGGAGCGATCGTGTCTCTAAGAGGGGAGGTGGAACTTTAATGTACGTTAAAGATTGTTACCAAGCCAGCTATTGTGAGCTGTTGTCCGATTTTGATTTTCCAACCGAAGTTGATGTTACAGTTATATCTTTTAAAAATCAAATGCTTATCTTTTGCATTTACATAACGCCTAATGTTTCTGCTGCTATTAAGCAATCATTTCACGATGCCGTATGTTTCTTTGTGGATCATGTACTAACCTCCAAACCGCATATTGAGCACGTTTTCTTTTTGGGTGATTTTAATAAATTTGATACGGCTTCACTATGTAATGATCTTGACTTGTCAGATATTGTTACATCTGCAACCCGGAAAAGTGGCTATCTCGATCATGTGTTAGTTCCTAATGGCCTTTCAGATGTCTATAATGAAAATTGTGTTACATATAATGCTCCAATTTCTACATCTGATCATTTGACTTTGAGAGTGTCTCCCTCAGAATCTGTAGGAAATGCAAGTAATGTAAATGTAAGATCTTCTATTGTTTACGACTACAGATTATCTAATCTGCGCAATTTGTACAGAATAGTTTTCTCCGTAGATTGGAAAGACTTATTTTCTGAGACTGATGTAAATGAACAATGTAGAATTTTCTATTGTATTCTCAACAGTGCTATTGATATGACAATTCCAAAGAACATTATAAAAATGACCTCAAATGACAAAGTTTGGATGACTCCCTTAACAAAACATCTGATAAATGAGAAATGGAAAGCTTACAGAGACAGTAATTGGCCTTACTACAATCATCTTAAGCAAAAAGTGCGCAGGGAAATACATAGAGCTAAACTCTCTTGGGCAAATCAATCAAAGAACTCTGGTAAATCTCTATGGTTGGTTGCCAATTTTCTAAGCGGTAAAGAAAACAATTCAAATGGTTTAAACTCATTGATATCCCAATATGAGTCCCCAGCATTGGCGCTTGCAGATTTGAAAGATCTTTTCGCTGGTTCGCAGACATCGAGCTCATCACAGTCTATTGATGTTACTGATGAAGATGATGGATGGTCGGTGGTGTCCTTTACTGAATATGATGTTTATCTATGTCTTGCCAAGCTTAAAGCTAAAACGTCGGCTGGATCAGATATGATATCTAATCGGATTTATTCCTTCCTCGCTGACCTGTTGGCAAAGCCATTATTTCATACATATAAGTCATCAATCAGACAAAGAAACTTTCCCATGATTTGGAAATATGGCTTAATTTCTCCTCTTCCAAAAACGTCTCCAGCAAAATTGAGTGCTCTCCGACCTATAACTCTGCTTCCTGCTCCTTCAAAAATCCTTGAGCGATTGATATTAATGGAGCAGCTTGTTTGTATCAGCTTTTGGTGCCAGTCAACATGGTTTCCGTCCTCATGCTTCACCTGTTACAGCTCTTATGGAAATTGACGATACGGTAACCAAAATCTATGACGATCAGAATCTGTTTGGAGCCGCTATTATCTCATGTGACTTGTCTAAAGCCTTTGAGAATGTCGAGCACTCCCTACTTTTACGCAAAATGAGTGATCTAGGCTTTCCGTCGGGCTTTCTCATGTGGCTTGTGAGTTATCTTTCGCATCGGACTTCCTGTATTAAGCTTCAGATGGATTTTTCGACACGCTTTCCTATGTGTAAGGGTATCCCACAGGGATCTGTTTTGGGTCCGTCTCTTTTTTGCTGCTTCATCGGTGACTTGAATGCCGCATTTGCTGCGACAAAAGTTGTAAAATATGCCGATGACATAAATCTGATTTTGCCTCTGAATGACGGTGATTCTGATATGATATCTTTGCAGTGCAAAAGTGAGATAAATAATGTTCAAAATTGGTGTGTTAAAAATGCTATCTGTTTGAATACATCTAAGTCCAAATGTATGTTCATCACCCGGCATAGACTGTCACGATCCATCGATCTTGAAATTCCGGAGACTTCCTGTCTATCGATTCTCGGAGTTTTGTTTAATAGTCAGTGGACTTGGAGGGATCATGTTGCGAGCATGTGTTCAAAGGCAAGCCGTCGATTCCATGCCATTCGCAAGATCAGAAACTGTATCTGTTGAAGATCTACATGTCATTTACGAGATGTCAATTAGAAGTGTGTTTGAATATGCCTGCCCTGTGTTTGTAAGACTGTCAAAGAATGATGAAGGCCGTCTGAAACGTATACAGCGTCGCGCACACCGGATTATTTCGGCCTCAAAATCATATCATTGCCCCTTGAACAGATGTGATGATTTATCTTTTCAAAGTAGACGGCAAAACATCTGTGTTAAACTTTTTCGTGCCGCTGAAAAGCTCCATTCGCATGTACTTCATCCACTTCTACTGAAGAGATTGCAGCATACTCACCAAGTCCGTCTACCTGTGTGTAGAACGAAGAAGCGACAGAACTCCTTCATTCCCTTTGTGGCATCGCTTATTAATGGTAATATGAAGTTTGAATGACACTATTTAAATTCACATTGTTTGTCGTATTTTTTCTTGACTGACTTGAGTCTATACTGTCTGCATTTTTAAGTTTTGCTCTTGTATTGATGATTTCTATTCTCTCAAAATATACACTTACTTACTTACTTACTTACTTATCTGTTGCTAGCTGAAATTTACTGCTAAGAGAGCCCTAGAACCCCACCATCTTCAAATTGCTTACGCCAGATGTAGCCCGCAGTTGAATGGCATGTCTGTTCTCAGGCATGAATTCATGATTCACTTAATTAAGTTATACTTATATCATACTTTTGTTCTGAATAACATTATGAGCTCATTTACATGAACATCTTAAAGTTGAAATAATTGGCTCTATGATTATATTTACGAAGAAATGATCATAATTATTTTAATCAATCAATCACACTGATACAAATTAGGTTTTTTATCAGTCCGAAATATATGAAACGCAATTTAATTAATTTTATTCCAACATAATTTACAAGCTCACCTGTAATAAATGCAATCAATTTTATGTGGGTCAAATAGGTGACCTTTTTAAAACTCGCATGACAGTTCATAGACAACAAGCTCGGAATGAAAGATAATCCATCTTGAAAGTCAGCCGCCACATCAATAACTGTGGTAAAGGTTTTCGTGCTATGCCATTTTTTCTTTTAGCAGCTGAGATGACTCGTCGACAGAGAGAGGCTATAGAATCTCATTTTATTAAGATATTTCATCCACCATTGAATTCCTCTGGAGTCAATGCTTTCTCCTATGTCTTGGTATTTTGTGTATTTTGAATTTGTATACTACATGATGTTAATAAACATTCATTTTAGTGAATTGAAAAGTTAACTAGGGTCAACGAAATGCATTGGTATTCTTAAAGTTGCCCATTTTTAATTTGGGATTCAAGTGTTGGGATTTCAGTATACATACATATACATATATATATATATATATATATATATATATATATATATATATATATATATATATATATATATATATACAGGGTCTTCCAGATAAATCTGGATTTTTTTCAATCTAAGCTGCTGACAGACAAATCGGTTATAAGGGAACATCTGTGTGTTTCTACATTACTACTATGTCTATGCCGTCACGTGATATCGCGTTCACCGCTGTTACTACGTTAACCTGTCACGCGTGCGCATTACAATTAAGCGTATCTGAAACAGTGTGCGCGCAAATTGACTTAAATTTGAATTTTTTCAATCATGTCTCGCGAGTTGGAGCGACGTGCAGCGGTTTTGGAGGGTCTGCGTGCTGGTAAAACCGCTACCGAAATCATTGCTTTCTTTGGTTACTCGAAGTCCTTCGTCTACAACATCCGGAAGGACTATGAGGCTGCACCAGACAAGGACCAAGTGACAGCAGAGAGGAAGCCCCACAAGCGGCGATCCGACAGCAAGCGGTCCGAAGACTTCCTGGAGGAGTTGAAGACCAACATTACCGAGGATCCAGGACAGTCGATGCGGCATCTGGCTCAGAAGATGGATGTGGCCCATTCGACCATCCACAGGACCGTGCACCAAGACCTCGGCTTCCAGTCGTTCGTCCTACGAAGGCGCCAGCTGCTGACGGAGGCTACGCGGGAGAACCGGATGGTGAAAGCCCAGGCCCTGCTCAACGACCTGAGGCGGAACAGCCCTGGACTGCTGAAGTTCTTCTCCAATGAGAAGAACTTCATCCAGGACCGTAAGGTGAACCGCCAGAACGACAGGTGGCTGTGCGAGGACCCTGCTGACGTTCCAACAGTGATGCACAGCAAGCATCCGGCATCCGTCATGGTGATTGGTGTCGTCAGCAGCGATGGTGACGTCATGCCGCCTCACTTCTTTGAGAAGGGACTGCGCCTCAACGCGGATGCCTACATCGACGTCCTGGACTCGGTGGTGAAGCCCTGGATGGATCAAGTCGCCAACGGGAGAGACTACGTGTTTCAGCAGGACTCCGCGCCAGCCCACAAGGCAAGGAAGACCCAGGCCTGGTGCTACGAGAACTTCCCGTACCACTGGTCCCCCGACCTCTGGCCTCCTAGCTCTCCAGACTGCAATCCTCTCGACTACTACGTGTGGAGCGTGGTTGAAGCAGGTGTCAACAATAACCGTCACAGCACTTTGGGAGCTCTGAGGAGCAGTATTGTCCAGGAAATGGGACAAATTGACAGAGGAACCCTGGCCAAGGCCTGCTCCAGCTTTAGGCACCGCCTTGAGATGGTAGTGGAGGCCCAGGGCGGCCATTTTGAGTGAAGTTGACTTAAATAACTTTTTTTGGTCTTGTTTTTACAAAATAAATGTGTTTTGGCACTAAATGGAGCTGTTTTGATTTGTCTTATAGTTAAAATCAATCATAGTTGAAAAGATGATTAAAAGTCCAGATTTATCTGGGACACCCTGTATATATATATATATATATATATATATATATATATATATATATATATACATATGCATGGAGAATTGTTTGCATCCAAACAAAGCAACATGAAGACAACGGCTCGATAAAACAACATTTCTTGGAAATGCATAAAACAAAAGTGAAAAGCATTTAAGCATACCCTCTAACCACAAGGCCACCGGACCATCTGTTGAGAGCGTGAATTAGCCAGGAAGGCACTGCTTTAACGCAGGCACGTGGAGGGCGGACTGCTTTCTACAATCACTTAATACCGCATCCGAGGTTGAGGCGCTTCACGCAGGCGCTACTCATTGCATGTTAAGACAAGTAAACTGGCAATTGATAAATTTGCTAAATTGATGAGGTATGCTCTCACGTCCTCTAGCTCCAACGTCGATGGTTCAAACCTGCCCACGACTGATGAGGCCCAACAGGCCGAAACATGTCTCGTGGTGGTTACATCTGTTGAGATTTGATAAATTTATCAATTGCCAGGTTACTTGTCTTGATGTATATATATATATATATATATATATATATATATATATATGTGTGTGTGTGTGTGTGTGTGTGTGTCAGCATTCCATAATCTGTCTGAATTCTATCAACGCATATGCTGCCTTGTCGCTCGCAGTGGGTTACGCTATCTCTGATCTGCAAAGGTCTCGCGAGGGAAAGCACTGTCTTTACACTATGGAAAGGATGTCATCAAATCGATGCCAGAAAGCAAGACTGAGTGGCGTTACATCGAATGTCACCACATTTTTATCATGAAAACAGTCCACTGTTCATTCAAGTCATGTTTCATTTCTAATGAAGAAGAGATGGTTGAAAGTGAAGAAAAGCGCTAAATTGTTGATCGGATAAGAGCGATTACATTCAGAGAAGCTAAAGAAGCCGGCGCAGCCTTCATCACACGCAAGTGGGTTGTACAACAAATTGTTAGAAGTGAAGAGTTTGTCGGGAACAACTGGAGGCGAAATTCTTATGACTGCAAGATGGACAAGAAGGAACTGGAAGAGGTGGTGGTGACAAAAACCACCACGAGAAGAGGATTATACGAATGACAAGCAACAAACAATATCGAAATTGTTGGAATATTGTTGAAGGAGCAGATAAAGAGAAAAGGAGATTAACCGCATACTCCTTCCAGCATGACAATCCACAGATAAAAGAAATCATGAGAAATGAAACCGCGCTCCACGTTCTGAAAAAAAACATGCAAAACACTTGAACGGGAAAATCAACTGGGGCTCTCCCGATCTAAGAATTTGTGAAAATATTGGTGCAATATCAAAGGATACAGTTGGTATAGGAGCTGTAACAGCATCCCGTGGAGGACACACAGATGATTGAAAATTTTCTTCATTAATAAGTTTTCAGTGTATTAGAGATAAAAGGCGGATCTTAAAGTAAGACTTTAGTGTGGTTGAAATAGAAAATTTCAACCATAGAAAAAAAACAGTCGGCATCCTGGGCCAA
This sequence comes from Prostheceraeus crozeri, assembly GCA_907163375.1. NCBI lineage: Eukaryota > Metazoa > Platyhelminthes > Polycladida > Euryleptidae > Prostheceraeus > Prostheceraeus crozeri. The sequence goes on from CAJQUW010012670.1 coordinate 32,281, forward strand.
TTATACAGATTGTTTCATAAAAAATGGATCACCCTTAAACATCGCCTTAACTTCAACTTTGTCTAACTCCGCCAAACTTGAACGAATTTCTCTGAAATTTGGAAGATATGTCAGTTGCGCTTACTAATATCATTGTTGGAAATTTCAAGCATGAATATTGAGTTGTTTTCCTGTTATAGATAAAAAAGTAGTAGATAATTTGATCTTCATTTAGCAATGTTACACAAAATCATACCTCACTCTTATAAAATTACATTTGTTTCCTTTGTTATGTAATATGTTGTTCTACAAGCCAAAAGCTATCAAGCAAAACAAAAATAAAGAAAATCGGTCAATCAGAGCCAGTATAGCACCATTATTCATCAACAATAATGTAACTGCTACATGTGATTAACTGGACTTCATGTTCCATAGCTTCCTGACTTCGTTGCGGTGGTGTTGGCAGCACTCCTGATTGCTTTCAGCTAGAAATCTATCTCCTACCGGTTGAAAACAATACAAAGCACAAATGAACAATAACGAGAACGCATTCACAAAAGGCAAAGTGTCAGCCTTGCTAGAACTAGGGGTTTCTTTGCGAGCTACAAGCAAGCGACTAAATGTCCCTTACACAAATGTGCATCGATGGCATAATGATGATTTTCGATTCTGTCGTAAAGAGGGCTCTGGCCGTCCACGCAAAACATCCAGACGTAGAGACAGCCTAATTTTGAGATTTGTTAAAGTTGATCCAAGTCTCTCGTTAACTGAGATGGCTGCACTAGTCTCGTCTATTTCTAAGTCCACTATTCGTAGAAGACTTATTGAGTCGAATTTCAAGAGTTGTAAGAGGCCCCCTCAGATCGAATTATCAGATCAGCATACAAAAAGACGTCTCAGATGGGCAATGAGTCATTGTCACTGGCGAAATCAATGGGATCGGGTTGTCTGGTCTGATGAGGCATCAGTCCGTCTAAAGGATAGTGATGATCGATTGAGATTATGGATAAAATGTGATCAGGAAATTCCGAGACATTTACATCCCCGGGTACAAGGTGGTGCGACTCTACTGATTTGGGCTGGCATTTGGACCAATGGCCGCTCTGAACTTCACATACAGCAAGGAACCATGAATTCTGAACGCTATGTGAATGATTTACGAATGAACATTGGCCAAATGACAGATCAACTTGGTGATCCATCGACTTGGTTATTTATGGATGATAATGCTACGTGTCACAGGAGTAGTAGAGTCAACTTATGCAAGTCTCAATTGGGGCTTAGGACATTATCTTGGCCAGCTCGTTCTCCTGATCTGAATCCCATAGAAAATGTATGGAGTATTCTAAAACGTAACGTTCGTCGTTCACTGCTACCTACAGATGGCGTATCACAACTTGCGTCACTGTTAAAAAGAGAGTGGAGAAAGTTAGATCAGTCAAAAATCAACGATATCATCGAATCAATGCCTAGACGAATTGGTGATGTCATTGACAATAAGGGTAGGGCCACAAAATATTAGCTTCTTAAGAACCGTTACTGTATCACAGCTTATCAAATTATATAAGGACATTTAAATATATTAGGGACATGAAATAATATTACATAAAATGCTTTCTTTATCATACTTATGTTTTATTTAGTCAAATTTTAGGATGATCCACTTTTTATGAAACGGACTGTAGTAGCGACTGAATCAGTCTGAAGATAACATTTTTAGATGAATAAAAGTGCGTTTAACTTCATATTTTGAATAGATTACGTGTTGGTGCAACTTTGTAAAGGAATGCATAGAAAAGAAAACTATGTTGTCTCATGGCCACGTATGTTCTCTACGGTGAGATACAACAGTACTGTGTGTGCAATCTGGCTTAACAGTTGATACATAAAACGCTAGATTACAGTTCAGTTCATTCATACGTCATCAATACTGTCCAAACAAGTAGCTTAACTAGAAACGCGTAACATAAAATTCACAAGAGAAATGCGTACTAGTAAAATCGATAAAAGGTAATATACAAAAACTGAAAATATGTTTAAGAGAATAAACTTTAAATACATAGACTAAAAGAAAACTGAAAGTTACAACAAAGACCAAGGCAAACTGAAGCAAAAGTCAGCACAGTTTCAACAGAAACAATCTGTCCTTCTGCACACAAAGATCCGGGAGTGAGAGTCGAATGCTTACACTTTCTGTGATGGCCAGCTCCAAAGATGTCCTTGCTTTTCTTGCTACTTGAAAGCCTTGATGTTCCTGCTCTAACACTGCTGATCGATGTTCACAACTGCTCAAATGACGAGTGATGGCGGACACTGGCGGTTGTTTGCTTCTCGGTCTTGTTGTTCCTTTGTAGAGCCACTTGGGAAGATGTTCTGCCCTTCGAAATAGAAGACACCGCTCCGTTTTCCCAGTATACCTTGCACCGCAACGACAAGAGAAGTTGTAGGTCACTTTGGGTTGCTGGGTTATCGGGATTGCGTCTTTCACACTTGCTGAGGCCAGGAAACTTGTACGGAACACTGGAACGGGATTGACGTAGTAGAAATCTTTATCAATCTCCTTGCTCAGAGTCATGGCGATCTGCTCATCCTTGACACCGTAGTACGGCAAACGATAGAAGATCTTTTTCTTCTCCACTGTTGGTACCTTGTCTTTGATCGGTCTGGAGAACCTCTCAATGAACCACGTTGGATAGCCATTGTTCTGAAGACAACGGAATAAGAACTTGAATTCTTCTTCAACGTGTTGAGCAGAGCATAACAACCTGGCACGATGAAACAGTGAGACTACCAGGTTTCGCTTGTACCTTCTCGGGCAAAAGGACTGAAAGTTGTTGTAGAGTCCTGTACACGTAGCCTTCCGGTAGATCGAAGTTGAGATGCGACCCTCGGAGTCGGTATGGAGAGCCACATCCAGGAAGTGATCACCGTCTTCTTTCGTGAACTGTATTGCTTGATGCTGTTGGTTGAAGACCGTCAGAAGGTTTTCTCTGAACTCTTTGTTGACAATCAGAAAGGTATTGTCCACGTAGCGGCCGTAGAATTTGGGAACTGTATGCTTCATGAACATGGATCTTTCCAAAGCACCGACGAAGATCTGACTAAAAGATCCGCTTAGTGGTGATCCCATTGCCAAACCATCACTCTGACGATACAGTTCTTTGTCGAATGCAAACTCCACGTCCTTCGCCAATGTTGACAGCAGGAGACGACATTTCTCTTCAGACAGAGGGACTTCAGACAGTTTTGGGGGATTTCTCGTTCCACCGTATCACTCCTTGTACATCAAATCAATTGTCTCATTCACTGGGATGCTGGTGAAGAGACTTCTGATGTCGAAGGACAGGCACACTTCATTTTCCTCCAATTGTACTGCAGAGATCTTCCGTTGAAATTCGAAGGAGTCTTTGATTGTGTATTTGTTGAAGTCACTTAGGATTGGCTTGAGAAGTTGCTCATCAACAAATCTGGATGCGGAATGATACGCTGAACCAGTCATGGAGAGCACTGGGCGCATCGGAACACCCTCTTTGTGTACCTTGGCCAGTCCGTACAGGCGTGGTATGATACAACCACTGGGAATCAGCTCCAATGCTTGCTGTGGAAGTTGTTTCTCTTCTACCACTTTCGACTGCTTGCACGACCTTCTTCTGTACGATTTCATCGTTCCAATCGACATCGCCACTCGCTTTGTGGAATTTCGTGGGATCGTTCAATATCACATCCATTCGCTCTTTGTATTGACCGACAGTGATCACAACCGTACCATTGCCCTTGTCTGGCTTCATAAGCAGCAAGCCTTTCTTCTTCAGCTCCTTGACAGTCTTGAGATGAGTTTGAGAAGGATGGTTGCAAGGTAAGGAAGCGTTTGACAGTTCATGTGCGCTCTTCCTCAACAACGCTTCGATCTCCGCTCGCTTGTCCTCTTTCGATAACCCAGCAACCCAAAGTGACCTACAACTTCTCTTGTCCTTGCGGTGCAAGGTATACTGGGAAAACGGAGCGGTGTCTTCTATTTCGAAGGGCAGAACATCTTCCCAAGTGGCTCTACAAAGGAACAACAAGACCGAGAAGCAAACAACCGCCAGTGTCTGCCATCACCCGTCATTTGAGCAGTTGTGAACATCGATCAGCAGTGTTAGAGCAGGAACATCAAGGCTTTCAAGTAGCAAGAAAAGCAAGGACATCTTTGGAGCTGGCCATCACAGAAAGTGTAAGCATTCGACTCTCACTCCCGGATCTTTGTGTGCAGAAGGACAGATTGTTTCTGTTGAAACTGTGCTGACTTTTGCTTCAGTTTGCCTTGGTCTTTGTTGTAACTTTCAGTTTTCTTTTAGTCTATGTATTTAAAGTTTATTCTCTTAAGCATATTTTCAGTTTTTGTATATTACCTTTTATCGATTTTACTAGTACGCATTTCTCTTGTGAATTTTATGTTACGCGTTTCTAGTTAAGCTACTTGTTTGGACAGTATTGATGACGTATGAACTGAACTGTAATCTAGCGTTTTATGTATCAACTGTTAAGCCAGATTGCACACACAGTACTGTTGTATCTCACCGTAGAGAACATGCGTGGCCATGAGACAACATAGTTTTATTGCTCGACGAACGAAAAATGACCCTCATCGTGCGATAAATATGATCAAAGAATTTATCGCTGCATGGCTGTCAAAATTTCTTATTGCACTGTGATTGTATGCAATGTTTTCGTTGTATGCAGCTGTCCACTTCAGGACATAGAAATAGAACAATTGATATTTACGATGGTAACACAGAATTAGACTGGTCGTCTCTTCTTCCGTTTGACTAGAAGGGAAGCATTGGAACATGTAACGTTATTGAAATGGCACAATCTCTTGACTAAATACCATAGCAATCGAACAATAAGCAGCCAGTTCAACATTCAACACGCCAAATTGTGCAAAGTTTCAGTGACTGCTATCAACCGGATCACACAGCAAAGAGACACAGACGATGTCAAGTTCTACAGAGAAGTTTGTGAACGTTTTATCATGCGCCTGCTAACTTTTTTTAAAATGATCGGACGGCCCAACATTATCGAGAAAACTTGTGCGCAATGATCTGAATTCTTCGAATCTGAAAGAACCGTGGAGATCGGAGCACTTTGAAGGAATTCAGAGCAATCCGCAAGCGACGCACGACTATTTTTCCTAACTCTGTAAGGTGACGCACGACTATTTTTCCTATCTCTGTAAGGTATCAAATATTTCCTTTTGCCCACTTATTAAGTTCCTACATGTGCCATCTGTTTGAATCAGTTTGCACTTCTAGCATAGTGATACGATAAAACAATCTAATTCTGTGGATGGTAAAGTATAGTTATTCTGAAGCACTTGCCAATTCTTAGCGCTATGATAACGCTAAGATAGCGTTCACTTCAAGACCTTTTACAAAAGAGCGATTGGCAAGCCAGTGCATTGCTATTTTGAGCTACGGAAATCGAATTGTTATCAATGGCTGACGCTATGATGACGCTACGATAGCGTTCACTTCAATAACTCTACAATGGAGCAATTTGATAAGTCAGTACATTGATATTTGGTTATTATTTTTCCCTGTGATAATGTAAAGCAAAACGCGGAAATTCCATTAGAAATCATTTATTCTGAATGTCATATCAAGTCAGACAATACAATCAAAGAAAAGTTCTTATCAGTAACTGATAAGTGAAATGTGGGCATTATGGTCACTTTCTTGTTTGACGGCGAATAGTCAAGAAGTCGACTTATGTTCCGCTGCTGCTCTATCGCGTTCCTTTTGTAAATTCGCACCGCATCACTTCGATGTCCAGTGCGTTCTATGATGAGTTGCTCATCCACGTCCGACTGGAACAATGCGGTAGCACAGGATACCTTCCCGGAGTGACCCGTGAAATTCCCTTTCAAACCGGCAGCTGCAGCAGCATTGGGCAGTAACTGGGAGATGGAATTGACACCAATCGGCACTTTGGCGTATCGGATTTTTCCAGCGATTGGCTGCAACGGTCTGCGATAGAACGCGCCCTCCTGAATGCCGCACCGCTTCAGAGCTTTGAAGTAAGTCTGAATCAGCTTGTACGTTGATTTAGGGAAATTAGAGTCGTACTGCTTCAGATCCTTAACAGCTACATGACGGTGCTGCAGTCCACCTCGATTATTTTTACTTTGCTTGCCCAGGAACCGAACGAAACGACCAGCGCATCTTCACCAAAAACAAATTGGTCCATTGTCATGCTTCGGTGTTCGTCACGAGAACGAAGACCAAACACTTTGCTGGTGTAAAAGTAGACGGCAGACAGCAACCCTCCACTGGTTTTCGTAGAAAATACATTTGAGCGCCATAGTTTTTCTTCGTCATCAGTAGCAACAGGGTCAGCTCGCTTCTTGCAGATTCCGACGCCTTTGCTTGTCAGCTCTTGCATCCTCGAGTCGATGCAGCGTCGCAGATAGTGGAACTCTTTGTTACTTTGATTGAAAAAGTTGAGGTCAGGGCGGTTGCAGTCGTCTCTCAGGTAGCGCATGACGCCACACATGATGCCATAAATAGATGATGGTGGGTACTCCTTGCCGTCTTTGCGGCGAATCTCATAAACAAAATGAGACAAAACTTGAATAAGGAGATCTGTGCCCACATTTGGCAAGCTCGAGAGGTCTGGATATTGGCACTCATCAAAAGTCATATTTCTTGCAGCTACCCATTCCTCGTACACCCTCAGGGCAAAAACGTTTGCTCTTCGGGTATTCTCGGGAACCGACCTCTGCACACTAGCCTCAATTTCTTATGTACTAACAAAGCTAAACCACTCCATTTCCAATAGATTGTCCTAAAATAGATGCCACTAATCATTTCATAGTGACCATGAGATGCGTTTATTAAATCAATGTCAAAAACAAGCTCAGTCTTCAACAGGGATATCTGGTCTTCAATAACTGCACTTTCAGCTCTTATTTATGTATTGATTATTTATCAGATGAAAAGTCATTGTCCATAATACGCTGAGTAAACAGCAAATTGCCTGATTCGAGCTAAAACAGTCCATACAAATCATAAATGAAAATCGCTTTATCTGCCGTTTATTGTCAAAAAGTTCTACTGCAACGCTCATTCAATTTACGTAGAGTCTTTTCATGAAAGATTGTGCTATAAAGACGCTAACTTAGCGTTCTGACGGTGAGATTTACAATGGTTAGCCCAAGTATCATCGCAAAAGTTATTCTAGTCTATTATTTAATGTCTGCATTAAGCATAAAGCTAATCTGAAACACTTGCGAGATATTTTGATAAACAACGCTTTGACAACGCTAAGATAGCGCTATCTTTTAGAACTCTATAATGGAGCAATTGGTAAACCATTACATTTCTATTCTAAGCCATAGAAATCGAATAATTGTTATCAATGGTTGACGCTATGATGATGCTAACTTAGCGTTCTATCGGTAGCTCTGTTTCAGATTGATTGACAGTTTTGACAATATGAATAGATTGAAGGGTTCGCTCTACTTAATTTTCTAAATGGTTGATTGAAGTGTAAAAGTATGACAGCGTGCTGAAACCATAGAAATTGACAACAATAAAACCTCTAGAATGGAAATTAAGCTTCATGCAATGCACAATAACGGCACATAAATCGCACGCATTTTCACTTAGATGCACCTGCCAACGTCTGCATCATTGGGTTAGAATCAGTCACATGAGTAAATCGAAGCCTTTCATTGGTGATCCATGCCCCAACTTAGTTCCCTCGGATGTGCCGCGACCTTGAGTCAATTTCCATTCTAGCGAACTTCAGATAAACAGTTTATTTCTATGGCTGAAATCGTGCAAATCGTCTCCGCCGCGCTGTCAAGCAATAGGTAGTTATCGCACTCTAGACTTCGTCTCGACCTTCGGTCTCGACGAATCCTAGAGTGCAATAGCAATCACTTCTCTTCTATGCATTCATATTTTGAGCTAATATCTTGGATAGATGAATGGTAGCAATTGAATTACCTTTGTAATTTTTCTGACACGTAAGCTTATTGAACAATTTCAATTGAAAATTACTGGAGAATTCCTTGTAATTCAATTTTTGACAGTAAAAATGTTTTTCTTTCAGTTAACAAAACCTTGCTGATAGTATTGGGAAGCATTGGATCTGCATTTGTTATACTTGGAGTGGCACTTATTGTATATTGTATTCTTCGAAGAAGACGGAGAATCAAATTCAAGTCATCCAAGGAAGATCTTTTGAGCGATTTCTTCAGTCATCGAGATAATTCGAAGTAAGGAGGAATTTACAAGGTAGTCATCATTAGATTTCAATCGCGATCAATTGCAATTTCTACTTTCAATTTAGTAAGACTTGTTAAATTGGTAGCTGAAAACAATTCTTGCAAAATCCGCTCTGTTTCTCAGCAACATGTTTTACCGTCTTGGTGTAGCGATTTGAATGTAATGTTGAATGTACAGCGTTATGACGGGACTATTAATTCTAAAAACAGTGGTAGAAGTTAGTAAAAATACCCCTCCAAGCGTTCGGAGGAGTTATCTTGAGATGACCACGTTATATGAGTAGTACATTTCAAAATATCAGGAAACGCTAGAATTGGCGTGTGAGACTCCTCCCATTCTGCTGCTAATTCTCGTCGCAAAAACCTTCCCCCTCATGAAAATTTGTTCATATAAAGTGCTGAAATATGTGTTGTTAAGGGTTGTGTTTGAAATTCCGACTTTGAAATCTATTCAAAATATATTTAGTGTGTAAGTCATTTTCTAAAAACATAGAATTCTTCGGGGTCACCGAATTTTTTTGAAGCTTGGTGGTACATCACTCAAAAACGGCAACGAATCCAGTCCTTGGACATGTACCATAGGAAAGAGTGCTCTAGGATTACTCAGATCCTGAAGTTTCAGCTCGATTGAAGGGCTCGTTTACAAAGAAGATGAACTTGAGAACGGCAATTTCCCCAAATTTGACGTTGTCAACCGGAGTATTTTTTCTCGATTACATGACACTTGAGCTATATAAACGGAAGGATGTCAGATGACAATCAGCTCCCCACTAGACGAATGTAGGTGACGTCAGAGATCCTACAGTTTGTTGTATTCAGCTAAAAACCAGGTTTCTGTAGGTAGCTAAAGACGATTTTTCGATGGGTGATATGAAAGATGCTAGGGTAATACATGTACATGAGCCAGCAACCTGTGTTACAATTGATCACTGAAGACAATGGGCCTAAAGCTTTTATGTCTTACAGCTTTGATTCTAGTGGAGCGATTGACATGGTTTTAAGTTTAGAAGCTTGGCTGCGCCATAAGCATTGCCAAAAACTGGTTAAGAACGCTTTACAAGTAATGCCAAAAACTGAAAAATCATAATGGCTTGCTTTCCTGATTTAAGGACCCTTTTGAATTCAACCAAGGCATTTGTTAGAGACTGCGAGCTAGTCTTCTGATTGAACGAGCGATCTCGGACATTGCTAGCTTGGGAGAATCATATTAGAGTCGATGATTTAGCTTTCATCGTCACAATTTGCCTTTTGCAAGTGTCGGCTGGTTCTGCAATCAGGCCAGTATGCAATGCAAGGAGCATCGCAATAATTCTTCCTTCTCACGGGCGTTCCTTTTGGACAGCGGCAAAACACGTAGGGATGGGTGTAGTACGGGACTTTGGTAATCGCAATCCTTCTCAAACCTCTATGCGTCACGTTTCCAAGATGTTGCCCTTCATCTCAACGTAGCACTCTGACCACCAGGGCGACATTAAGCTATCTGTCACAGGTTTCCTTGTTCATTCTAAATTGAATTGAGTGACTAAACATTACATGTGGATGATGATATATGCCTTTTGGAAGAGTCGGTCGGCTCTGCTTGAGATTTCATGTGTGAAGGTGATCTTTCGATACAGCTATGAAACCCTCAGTGATGAATACAGCAAGGGACTTTGGCAATCGTCATCCTTGGCAAGTGTATATATATATATATATATTCATCTATAATAACCGCAGGCAAGTGTACATTCATGCTGTTTCATAAATGCTTTCACTTATAAGTGTTGATAGCATTAAGTTGCTCATAAATCACTGTTAAAAGATGTAAGCGCATAAGTTAGTTGTTTCCTGGTAAGAAAGCAGTTTGTTCAAGTTAGGTGTCAGAAGCTAACCAAGGGATATCTCAGATGATTGAATTTGCATGCATCTTTGAAATGCTAGATGTACATTAACAAGGATGGCTAAAACTTGTAAATGCATATATGAATGTCTCTATTTCCTCATAATGAAAATCACATTGCGTTCAAATGCTCATTCAAAACATAATTGCATAAAAGCATATAAACAGTTACCAATGTAAAAATGACATGACTAAAAAATTCAGCTAGGCCTACATTTATTATACAGCCCAATTGCAGATGGAGCCCACCTTTTTACAGCTCGCCTTTTTAATTTGCATAGCGGCATGCGAAGTTGGCCAGCTCTAGTCAATGATTCAGGAGCTAATTCGCGAATAATGTTGTTGGAGTCCAGGATTTTCTCTAAGGTTCTTATAGAAAGTTTAGCTCGTCACGATGATAGATCTTCCAGAATATCACAACCGCAATCCACATTACAGATCATCTGGTGACACCGATTTCTGATTAGCTCTAGCTTCTTGGCATTACTTGCAGTTAATCCAACAGTAGTAAGTAAAACTCCACTTCTGGATAGCGCAAGATGGCCGCCGTCGCTGACGTCCCCCCCTCCTGTCAGTCGAGTCGGTCGTGGTGTGCCGCCGTGTTGCTTCGAGTCTGACGCCCCCCCTCCTGTCAGTCGAGTCGGTCGTGGTGTGCCGCCGTCTTGTTTCGAGTCTGACGTCCCCCCCTCCTGTCAGTCGAGTCGGTCGTGGTGTGCCGTCGTGTTGCTTCGTGTCTGACGTCCCCCCCCTCTGGCCGGCCGTCGTAGCGCGAGGTGGTGTGTGATGTGCTCTCCAGGTTGGCGTGGTGTGCCGGCCAGGTTGGGAGGGTGGACTGTCGTAGCTCACCTGAAAAAATCCTAAGTGTCAGAGTGGCTTTGTATGGGTAAAATTTTGAAAATTTTCCAAAGTGTGTCATTTCGACCTGGGACCTTTACCAAAACATTTTTCATCAAATTTCACTGACCCCACCCCCGACAGCGATCTTCTCACCTGAAAAAATCCTAAGTGTCTGAGTGACATTGTATGGACAAAATTTTGAAAATTTTCCAAAGTGTGTCATTTCGACCTGAGACCTTCACCAAAACATTTTTCATCAAATTTCACTGACCTCCCCCTCCCCCCCCGACACCAAACTTCCAATTTTGCTTTTAGTGGATGGATTTTGTCGTGCAATAGCTCGTTTGAAAGCTAAGAGTGAGACAAATTCACTGAAAGAAACGGCTTGTTCATATCTGTCTTCGTTTAGATGTGAGACGCCATTCAAGATTTGGGAGATTGGTGAAAAAACGACAGAGTTAGAATTTCCCAAGAAACAGCTCCAGCGGGCGAACGAAGGCTCGGATTGGTAAACGGAGGCCAGATTTGGAATCAACTTGATGTTATTGTCCAATGAGGATCATCATCCAATGAGAATCAAGCATTTCTATATAAATAGCGAGCCTTCCACAGTGAGAATCATTCCATCGTTGAATCGCACGAGTGACGGACGCACATTTTCTCTCTCTATTCTATTATCCAACTAGAATGGCAAGTCGCTACTTTCCTCCCTCTCCTCCCTTGAACGTAAACTTAATACAATCTTTTTCATTTTCAGGCATCTACTCCATCTGCTGCACTAGTAGGACAAAATGGCGGTCAAATGTTACAAGGTTCGCTACGATCAGATCTACAACTGAGGCCAGTGGAAGAAACAACCAAGGTACATAATCCTACACCGCTACAGCGTAAATTTAAACAAGTCTTGCGTTATGACGATCATGGCGTAGTACTCCAAACGGGAATGCTCCCTTCCACGGATGTCAAGATAATGCAGAATCAGTATGGGGACTAATACTGATCCCCGTGAGTCCGTACATTCGCCGCCAACTTGATATTATTGAGGAGTATGTGACATTAAATATGGACATTCCTACTCCTCTTGCTCAAGAGTGGAAGGCGAGAGATGACAAGGCTACTCCCTATAGAAAGATTTGGGATGGTAATCACATTTGCCTACCGGTATCACATTGGTGTACTTACTATAAGAAGGAGGGAGATCATTCAACATCCATCACATGTGACGAGCTCGGAGAAGGTTCTTGGGATATCCTTTTCAAAGTGAATGGGCTATATTATGGTCGGCACAAGGATAATAAAATAGCCTCTCTCTCCATGCATATGGAATCCATCCTATATATTCCAAAACCACCCAACGTGGACGACATAATTGATCAAATCCTTAACAGCAGTGGTACGAAGCGCAAGTCGGAGAAGAATACTGCATCAAAACGCAAATCAAAGAAGGAGAATTACTAGTCCTTTCCTAACTCTACCCTATGACAATTCGCTTATGTGCTTTGAGTGTCGTAGACGTGGTCTTATTAGATACATTTTACTTCTTCGTTGCCATCATATCATTTGTGTATTTTGTCGTGAAAAGCATCGATGTAATTCTTCATTTTGTAATATGTTATAGAACGTTTCCTTAGATGTGTAAATTTCCGTTTTAGGCTTCTATCATCATTTTTATGGATTGTGAGGGTGAACCTGTACAGGAGCTCAGTGCTATTGCTATGAACAATTGGACATATCAGATTGTCAGTGTCTATCATCAACATGCCAACTGCAATCCCAATGTTGATCAATGGGCGAGAAAACACATTCATGGACTTAATCTGAAATATTTGCAAGACTATGGCTTTTCTTGTGAGACTGCTCTTCTTATTGACTTTAAAAGATGGTTAGCTGCTTTCAATGTTATACGCATCTTTTGTAATAATCCTGGTAAGGAGAGGAAAGTATTTCCCAATCTAATCATTGATGATATTTTGCTCCCACCTTGGGATAGTAGAGTGAATCAACATTATCATGGTCACGAAACGTTTTAAGGATTTGTCTGTTCCTATTTTGTCTGTTCGTTGTAGTAGCTACGTTCATAACCAATGCTTCTTTCCTCCTTACCTCAGCACTGCCAAAGTCCAGTATGGTTATCATTGCTCGCTGTATGATAATTACCAGCTGTATCTATTTTATCTCTTTCAAACCATTGATTTATAATGCATGCTTGTTACCATTATTCAATAAGTGTTACTATGAGAAGAGTTGTTGTTTTCATGCAATGGATGGGTTAGATAAAGGGCGATCATGTCTTTCTCAAACGACTGCGGAACATTACATTTTCATAGGAAAAGTTTAAAAGGAGCTGTTCAAGATTATGTGATAAATTTTCATAAAGATGAGACCGACATCGAAGCAGTGGTCGATGATGCTAGCACTCTATTTCTAGAGTTAATGAATACATTCTCTGATAGCATTGTCTTGGCGCAATTAGTTGAGAAAATTAAGTTTAGTCATTTTGGAAAGGAAGAGGTGGAAAGTCGCTCTTTCCATTTTGCTTCTCATTCAATGGAAGTGGTAGATCACCCCGAAGAATTTTTTAAAAGACATATGATAAAAATTGCTGAACGTCTTAACGCATTTAACCATCATGGTAGCAGTCTAGTGATTCAAGCAATTTCAGATATTCACATTCAACTTTCCATAAAGAAAAATTGAAAATGCAGTGATACTTGATTGTAGCACAACTGGTTTTCGAGCTATGTCTGCTCACTCTCGAAGTATATTCCTTCTGTACATGCGTCTATTATTTAGAAAAGGCTAGCAAATTCATATCTTCAAAAAGACTTGCTATAGATATCAGTAGCGGTGAAACTGTGTTGTGATGTATGTAAGCGAAAGGATGGAAATGAAAAGCGCATCTTCAAGAGATGTAAGCATGCTTTTGTCAACGCTGTTTCATACGTAATTGCATTCAACTTTGCAAATGTAACCACTGTGACATTGCTCATTTCGAGTGTCACTTATGCCGCAATAGTTAGTACCTATGCAAATGTGGTAAAGATAGGTTTTAGCAAAGACTAACACGGAAAATGGTGAAACGTAAAATCACGAAACGTAAAAGTCAAAAGTCTTCAAAGTTTTCTTCAGCCATTCAAGCTCTCCGACGAATGAAAGCAAATCAGCGATACAATGCTATACGACATGCTAATGATAAATTCATCCGTGAAATTATTTCTCATGTGAGAAAGTTGAGGACGAAGAAATTAGCACCAAAACAACGAAAGTTACTTAAGCGATATGCTACAAAATTGCGTTTCATCTCCAATCCTAAAGTCACCCTTCAAAGAAAGAGGAAAACTCTAACACAAAAGGGTGGTTTCCTTCCAGCGTTACTACCGATGCTACCTCCTATCGTGGACAACGTATTGGGTAATATCTTTGGCTCTAGACTTTAATTATGCACATGTTGAATCTCAAAGTATTATAATGGATTTCAGACTTCAATGTGATAAAGTTCTGACTGTATCAGGTCCATCTCATGCAGGTAAAACTGTTTTCACGCTGAATTTATTGGATAAAAGAAGGGAGTTGTTTAAGGAACCTATCAATCGATTGATTTGGTGTTATGGTATTTATCAACCGTCGCTGTTTCAGGAATTGCAAAGTCGCAACTTTATTCGACATGAAGGAATTATTGCAGTGGATAAACTTCAGTCTAATGATGTTGTTGTATTGGATGATTTATTAAAAGAAAGTAAGAATTCCAAAGATGTTACAGATATGTTCACTCGCGCAGCACATCATAAAAGGTGTTTTATCATCTATATCACACAAAATTTGTTTCCTGATGGAAAAGAAGCTCGTACACGAAACCTGAATGCACACTATTATGCTATTTTCAAGAATCCGCGAGATAAAAGTCAATTTGAAATTTTAGCGCGACAAGTTGTACCAAGAGGATCAAAAGCCTTAATTGAAATTTTTCAAGCAGCTACTGAAAAACCACACGGTTACTTATTCATTGACTTTACGCAAGAGTGTCCGGAAGAATTTAGATTTCGAAGTGATATTTTGAAAACTCCCATGATTATCTACAAACTATGAGTTCTTATTCTCGCATGATTGTTATTCCTCAGGATGAATATGTACAATTGACTGCCATGCAGCAAGTAAAGCAACCTCTTGCAAATCAAATGTATAGGAAGGAAATAGATTATCAGCAAAATGTTCACATCAAAGATCCACATCGTGCTGTATTATTACAATCGGAAACTGTTGAGGAATTGAAAAACTTGAAGAATAAGATGCGTGACTCTATATCGACTGCTACACCTTTAGCATCTCGCGCACATGCCATATCTCTTTTCAACAGTATTGAACCCCATCTCAATGTAAATGATAGAGGAGAAATCATTACAGATGAAAATAAAGTGATTGATGCTTCACGTTATGAAGACTTGATTCAGTATGCGACACGTAGAAAGCGCCGTCAGGGCTATGTTCCACCTGGTTGGTCATACTTTCTTAAACTATTGAAAAAGCATAATGTACCAAAATTTGCTTTGAATAATGAGACATTGAAAGAACTTGATTCAACAGTGGCTACTGCTCCAATGCTTCAGACAATGAAAATGCCAACAAATTGGTTTAAGACGTCACCTGCTACATCCTCTCCCACACTCGCTAAGCAAACAAGAGGAAGAACTCGACGTAGATCTACGCCACCACTAAAACTAGTAAAAGGTAAACGTAAAACAGCTCCTCCCAGGAAATACATGTTCTCAGACTATTAATATGAAGCAGATGTGTTGCTTACCATGTAATGAGCCGCCAGAGGTGAATGTCGTTGTCACCTGCACTTGCTGCGCCAGCTCTCATAATGAAACCCCTAAGCAATGTGAACACGATCGCAAAACCGCTAAAGCTAAATGCTGCAGTTGTTGTAAATGTAGAAAGGTAAGAAAACAAAAAGATGAGAAGGAGAAAAAAGAGTCAGTCGTCATCGACTGAACGTTTGAAGTCAATCTATTATGATGTAAAACATCCGGCAGGATTTGCATCGATTAAGAAATTATCAAAAGCGAGTGGTCTTCCACAATCACAAGTGAAACGATGGTTAAAGGGTCAGGCTACCTATACACTCCACAAACAAGCGAAAAAGAAGTACCGCACCCGCCATTATATTGTTCATGACATCGATGAACAGTGGCAAGCAGATTTGTGTGATGTTGCCTCCATTTCAAAACATAACTCGGGCAATAATTTTATTTTAACCGTCATTGATATTTTCTCGCGTTATGCGTGGGCTCAACCTTTAAAAACTAAAGAAGGGAAAGGAGTAGCAAAAGCATTCCAAACAATTTTTCGAGAAGGTCGCATTCCAAAAAGAATTCAGAGTGATCAAGGAAAAGAGTTTGAAAATCAGCATGTGGGAAGATTATTTGAGAGGCATGACATTGAGTTGTTTAGTGTAAAGAGTGCTTATAAAGCTGCACTCGTTGAACGTTTTAATCGCACATTAAAAAATTGCTTCTGGCGACATTTTACTGCCAACTTGACACAAAATTGGACAAAGGTTCTACAAGATACACTCCATGCCTACAATCACTCTATCCATCGTTCTATTGGACTCAGACCAGTAGATGTAAATGCTGACAATGTAGATAAAGATAAAGTGCGCGAATCATTCCAGCGTAAACGCACTCATGTGAAAAGTGATGTGAAAATTGGTGATCAAGTTCGTACCTCAAAAGTGAAAAGTGTTTTTGCCAAAGGGTACCTTCCGAATTGGACAGAGGAGGTATTTACAGTATCAAGGATTAATCAAAAAGACTCTCCGACCACCTACAAGTTGAAAGATTACGATAATGAAGAAATTGAGGGTAGCTTTTACCGCGATGAGATTGAGGTAGTCACTGAAAGTGAAACATATTGGGTAGAGAAAATCATTCGATGTAAAAAACGGCAAGGTGAAGAATGGTGTCTTGTTAAATGGACTGGTTATCCTTCAAGTATGAACTCTTGGATGCGTCGTGCCGACATCTTTCATCTAAGTGATCGACAGTGATTCATGCAAAGTTGTAACTAACAATGTTTAGGGTTTGAGCTATGAATCCAACTGCCTCATTTTATTCACGACCCTCCTAAGTAAGTGGTGGAGGACAAATTTACATCGGCGCTCGCCGCCAACGTGGAGGTAGCATACTTTGTGCACTGAAATCTGTTGTAGCACCTCTCATATCCAATGTCGGAAGATCTTTAAAACGAAATGTTTTAAGTAATGCCGTTGGCTTTGCTGGTGATGTTGCTAGTGATCTTTACAGAGGTAGAAGTTTTAAGAGCAGTTTGTTGAATCGTGGGAAGGAACGCGGTTTAAAAACATTGAAGCAGACCATTGCTGGTGTTACTCAAGGAAAGAAATCACCTAAACGAATGAATAAAGGAAGAAGGAAACATCGCGGAGCTGGTAAGGTGCGATCTTCAGTCAAAAGGCATTCACGCAAACGTCGCAGAGGCTCTAATCATTCATCAGGCGCTAAACGACGACGCTGCCATAACTTCTAATCATGGAGTGTAAAACTTCCGGTTTTTGTTTGTTTGATCAACAAGCCATACAGACAGATATTCTTAGTTCAAGTATTGTAGATTATCATCCTCGAACAGCTGAGAATGCTGGCCCCATTGAATTTGTTATTCCTGGTGGTAGTGATGACTACATAGATTTGAGTTATGCGATGGTTGATTTGAGGTTTAGAATTCAGCAAGCAGATGGAACTGCTATTGACGATACACATAAAGTTGGACTGAACAATTTACCATTGACTACATTACTTCGCGATGTTTCACTAACGATTGGAGAGCAGCAGGTGGAAGGTGGTCAAAGCGATTATCCCTATAAATCATTTTTCAATCATGTATCACAGTTTCATCCAGCAGCACAAAAAAGTCATATGGAAGCCATGGGATGGTACAGAGATGAAGCAGGAAAATTTGATGCTGAAACAAACAGTGGCTTTATAAAGCGATCTGCTATGATTAAAGATAGTAAAGTATGTCAGCTATATGGTCCGCTGAATTTAGACTTCTTTAGACAGTCAAAGTTTTTACTCTGTAATACCAGCATGCGACTCAAGCTGACATTGAATAAGCCTGAATTTGCGCTGAATGCATTTGCTAAAGTTGACAATTTTAGAATTCATGTGGAAGATATTGCACTTTACATTCGTCGAGTAGTACCGAATCCAAGTGTCACTAGAGGACATGCTGAAGGTCTTAACCGCCAAAATGCCATTTACCCCGTTCAGCATACAAAGCTTCTCACCTATACAATTCCGAAAGATCAAAAGAGTTTCATGAAAGATGGCCTCTTTCCATCGGAAGCACCGAAGCTCCTCATGGTGGCAATGGTTGAAAATGATGCATTTAATGGTAATATAATGAAGAATCCTTTCAATTTTAAACACAATCAGTTAAGTGAAATTGCTTTACGTGCCACATGCACAAAGATTGCCACATGCACAGGTAACCAACAACTAATGAGAGCTGCAGGAAAAAGTTCGGGTTCATAACACAAATTGTAACTGCTGGTACGAATCTTCAAAAATGATACACTTTCACTCAATTGAGTAGAGATCACCATATTGTCCACAGTCAGATTCGACATCACACACCTCTCCCTCTTCCATATCCGACGTAGTTGTCTCTGTAGCTCTAAGCGCATTGATTGCGCCGATGAATGAGAAAGGGCGCCGAGAATCTGTACAGTCTCATTTGGGAAGAGTTGAAGATTCCGTGAATTGCTCATCTTCACCACTAACATTTGAGGTCGGCCCGGGTAATACTTGCTGTTTGGAAGGTGTTGGTGTAATGTCGTGAGATCAATTTTGGTGTAGAGTCTGAAGCGACGGAGAATGTTGACGATGGTGTAGCGATGGCGCTTCATGATGAAAAAATGAGTAAATTGAGCGATGTACCTTCCTTTTGTACTTTTCCCAACTACCTTGATGAAATGTGAAGTTAGTATGAAGTTGGGAATGATCGAGTTGAATTCGCCGATTGTTGACGCGCAACCATATTCGATTTCCAATACGTGAATGTCTTTTCATATAGAAGTATTTCAAATCCTTCATGATATGATGTAGAGATTGAAAATGACGATAAGATAAAGCAAACTCTCTTCTCACATTTCCAGTTGAATCTTTGAAATAGACGTTTCGATCATGATCCGTTTCAATACGTTGTAGGGAATCTAATTTCCAACTCATGGTGCGTGGTAGTCATGTCTGATTAAGATTTGCATAGTAGGGCGATGAACTCACGACGAATAACTGTCATGATGGAACGATGTATGTATCTTCTATACTTCTCCCAATTGTATTTGCGAAATGAAAAACAGTTTGCGGAATGAGAATGGCAGATTTGAATTTCATTTCTGTAATGTTGAAGCCAAACTTGATCACCCAAGGAGATGAATCTTAATGTTTCAAAATATTCCAAATCCCTCATGATATCATTGAGGTTGACAAATTGTCGCCATGTTAATGTAATACCTCTTGATGTATGACCATGAGAATTTTTGAAATGCACGTTTCCATCACGATCAACTCTGATATATTGTAGAGAGTCCAAAATCCAAGTCTTCATGATGTTATGCAAAGCCGCAGATCAGCAATATAAAAATGTCGTTTTATCATATTTTGCTTAGCAATGCGGCTGCAAATAGATTTGCTAGTAATCGAGCCGCACTCTTTTCTACTCCCATTGATCATACACAACAGCTAAATGGAAATTGGGAAGTGGGTGTCACTCAACTTGTTTATAGCAACTGTGTCTATACTTTTGATCATGAGGTGATGACTATTAATATGAGACGCACAGCTGCTTACCAATGTGAAAAGGGCTGCCGAGTATACATTCCACAGTGGCCAAAGAAAGATCTCTTATCATGTAAAAAGTTCATATATGATTTCTTGAATAAAGCGTGTAAACATATTGTCCAATTTACTCCGCACAATGATGATCATAATTATGTACATCATGTAGTTGAGAAAGCTTGGATTGTTGGTTTAAGTCCAAGTTTAAGAAATGATTTAGGTTACCTCGCTAGCGCCTTAACAAGCTATGATAATTATAACGTTAATTACCACCCAAGTGGTCATAAACAGTTAATATATCGAGAGGAAGCTTATTATGTAGATCTTATTCCAAAAAATGAGAAGACGTTGGTGAAGAAGATTGTGATCAAGCCAAGAAAGACAAACATGACTCCTGAAACATTATTGAAGAAATTTAATTATCTCCTTCGAGTTGATGGTAAACAAGTGGCAACATTGACTTATATCAAATCATCTAATCATATTGCAATAAGTAAATTAAATGATGATGATCTAGTATTAGTTTGTTCAAAAGATTTTCATCAGTTCTTACGATATCGCTCTGCAGCTGTTCATGGAAAATTTGATATGCAACATTTACCATGTGAAAGGTCAAATCAATTTGATACAGAATGGACCGTATCTTTATACAGAAAGTGTGTAGAGCCTTTAGGTGGTATCTTACATGAAACAACAGTGTTGATGCCTCGCATTATTACTTCAGTTAAATTGGTTGTAGATTATTTAAATGAAGTGATTAATGACCAACAAATTTCATTTTCTGAAAAAGAAGGTGTTTTGTCTCTCACTATAAGTGGAAAAGGTATTGAACTAATTATGGATAAAACTCTAATGGACATTTTGGGTTTTGATCAAAATATCTTTAAAAGTGGTACTGTAACCAAAGCTAGCGCAGACATGTCGCTCTCGCGTCGTATTAACTATTTTCAGATATATTCCAATATTGGTGAATGTGTACGTGTGGGAGATGTTGAAGCTCCATTGCTAGCAATGATACCATACAAGCCAAAAAGCTGCAGTATTTTATCTGAGCATACTTTCGAGAAAGTGCATTATACAAAACTGAAATCCAACTACATCCCACAAATTGATATTGCAATTTATGACGATGCTGGTGCGTTGATTCCTTTTCATAAAGATGCTGTGACAAGTATCACACTCCATTTCCGAATGAAGAGTTAATGCAAAAGTATGCTAATATATTTTTCCAATGTGAATAATATGGAAAGTGAAAATAAGGACTCGTTTCTAATCTACTTGCCCAGTAATGCTTCTATGAATAAATTTCCCAAAAATAAACCATCAGACTATCGAGTAGAATTAAATCGCCCACTACATTTAGAAGGTGAATGGGAGGTTGGCGTTTCTAGTATTTGCTATGATAGCAATATTCAGAATGTGAATGATTTGGAAGAAATGATATTGACTCCTCGCACCCATGATGGAATAACGATGAATAATGCATTCCAGTTCCCATACAATTTAACGTCAGATGGAAAGTGGAACTATGAATGGATTCAGATAAAATCAGATTATTATGGTCCATTTGGGAATGAGAAAATTATTAAGGCATTCAACAGTGGTAATACTTCCATCATGAAGAATAAAAATCAGAGAGGTTATGAGTTTACTATCTATCATTGGAGTGGGAGACAGTTCCTTCGCTTTCATTCTTTTACTAAAGGTCTTACACTGAGGTTGAATAATGAATTCTATCCACATCTCGGTTTTGGCCATGGACTACATCTAACGTCAATTGCTACTGCAAATGTTAAAAAGTTTATTGAAATCGAATCAACAAATTTCATTATAAATTTAAAATATTTGATGAAGATGTTGCAGAATGCGAAGAACGCATCATTTTGAAAAAGCGTGGTGTTCAACCTTTATCACTTATTGAGTTAGTAAAACGATGGAATGAGACTGTGGGTAAGAAGTATGGGGAGAAAATTATAGCGGGCAAAAATAAGTTGGTTATTCAGAAATATAATGACAAACTTACAGTTTATTTCTCTCCAACCTTGCGTCATTTTGTAAGACATTATACACCTATTATTAGACTGTGCTTCCTTGTAAACATATGTCCGCAGTCGGCACATTCCCACTCGTTGCCTTGTCGCGAGAGTCCTGAGCTGGAACTCACATCACCTGAAAGAGAAATCATTCTATCATCTCTGTTCAAGTCTCAGTGTATTGTTACAACCTACCTTGACTCAACAACTCTAAACTTTCCTCGAGAAGGGAGGGCGTTGGTGATGAAGTTGATGCCTGAAATTGAGGAAGATGCTATTAGCCACACGTTTGAGGGAGATGAGTGAAGAAATTTTCAACTTACCATTTCAACGAAATCAAGTTTAAGGTTGATACTTCAACAAGATAGAGACTTCACTAGAGAACAGTTTACTTACACGTCTCAAAGACAGCGTGAAATGATACGGATGTCACTTTACATATATACTTTCATATTCATCATTCATTGGCTGTTCATTCTGATTGGTTGCTTGTTTATACTTAAGAATTAGAAAACATTTCAAAGTTATTATTCACAGTCAACATGACAAGCCCTCCGACAACACCGAACACAAAATTCTCTTCTCCATGCTCATCACCAAAGGCGCTCGTTGCACCAAACGCTCCAACGAAGGGGAAGGTGGAGAAAATATACCAACTGGACAATATTAGAAAGTTGTCATTACCAGCGGAGGACGAAGAGGAGAGTGTATGTGAGAAGGAGTGTCCCGACTTAACAGGCGTGAGGTGGAAGTATCTGCAGTACGATACTGATGATGTGATGGAGATCACCAGCACCAAATTCGTACATCGACTATGGGAATGGTACACCCCTAACTCCCAACCACGAACTATGGCGGAGTGGGAGTACATCGACAAAGTGAGGCTCGCGGTAGAAGAGCGATTGAAGCAAGTGAAATGTTTTTGTGATCTATGTGAAGCCAGACTCTGGGACGATATTGACGATGAAGACCTTTTGAAATACATGCCATAATAAATTTTTATTTCGCATTATCTTTGCTTTCATACTGACTTACTTAAATGGAGCTTCAGTGGATGATTTAACCATGTATACTTTTTCATTTGGAAATAGTAGCACGCTTATTTTAACTTGTAAATCTTATAACATTTCATATGGGCGATGATGGTAGATGAAATAGTGTTAGATAAAATTAAGATAGCTTACACTTCTGATACAGGGATAGCAATCGACTGCGATCCATGTGTAAAGAGCTTGTTAGACTACGGATGGGCTTAAGTGGATGATTTAACTATGTATACTTTATTCATTTGGAAATAGTAGCACGCTTAGTCTAACTTGTAAATCTTATAACATTTCATATGGGCGATGATGATAGATGAAATAGTGTCAAATATAATTAAGATAGCTTACACTTCTGATACAGGGATAGCAATCGACTGCGATCCATGTGTAAAGAGCTTGTTAGACTACGGATGGGCTTAAGTGGATGATTTAACCATGTATACTTTTTCATTTGGAAATAGTAGCACGCTTAGTCTAACTTGTAAATCTTAAAACATTTCATATGGGCGATGATGGTAGATGAAATCGTGTTAAATAAAATTTAGATAGCTTACATGATACAGCGATAGCAATCGACTGCGATCCATGTGTAAAGAGCTTGTTAGACTACGGAAGAGAAAAGTGTGTTATGTTGCGTGTGGCGCGTGAGTGTCCTCCCATTTCATTCCATTCATCAATTCGTCTCATTGATAGAGACAGGTAGAACTCATGGTTCTCATAACGTATGCAATGGAAAGTTTTAGGCAACCTTCGACAGTTGGCTAAATGTCGCCCTGGCGCGAATGCATACTACGTTGAGACAGAGGCAATCACTTGCAAACATGACGCAGAGAGGTTTAACAAGATTGACCATTGCCGAATGTCCCTTGCGGTAGACATAGCTACGGGTTTCACCGCCGCCCTTTACAGGAACGCCCGTCGAAAGGAAGTATTACACCGAACTTCATTTGCAACGTTCAAGTTGACTGATAGCAGATTCAACTTAATGATAGTATTCGCCAGTCCGAAGACTGCCCAGGGCAAACCGCGTGGAGGTTCTATCATGTCTTGCCCCATGGTGGCCCTTAAGAGAGCCGATGGTTCGTTCTCGGGAGTAACAAGTTGACTATTGGCTTGAATAGTCAATAGGTATGACGGTTAGGTTCTCGTATACCCTATACCGCCTAAGCCGTGCTGGTGCATCTGGCACCTTTCGGATACGGGTGGTGTTAGGAGTCCACACCTCATCCGTCCAAATGATCTTCTTAATCTTCCCCTTCTTCTCATCCTCTTCATCCCACTCGTCGAGGATGATGAAGTTGGGAATGGCGTTGTCTTCATCGATGAAGTCGGGAATGCTGTTGGCAGGAGACGTTGCTTCCATCGTGACTTAAAATTGAATGAGAAGCGCTACAATCTTCTGGCTTATATAGAGTTTTCAACAATGAATTGCTCAACAGCGAATCAGAATGCTTCAGGGATAGCAATCGACTGCATAACGTTCAAGTTGACTGATAGCAGATTCAACTTAATGATAGTATTCGCCAGTCCGAAGACTGCCCAGGGCAAACCGCGAGGAGGTTCTATCAAATCTTGCCCCATGGTGGCCTTTAAGAGAGCCGATGGTTGGTTCTCGGGAGTCGTCATCTTACAGCCTACCGATTCTACTGAGAGAGTCTTTGACTCTCTCTTTGGTAGCAGTGTCGACTTCCACGCTAATTGGCACGTGGCTGAAAAGTGGAATGTAGCGCCATTCCGTTGGATTGACAACAGTTGCTGTCATCGGATTGCCAATCCGAGCAAGATTATTGTGGACTGTCTTGCTCCTCTAGATTGACAAATTCATCAAATAAATTTCGCGGCCTTAACTGCGGTCCGCGAGGAGAGCTGACATGACTGTTCGGCGTCTGCATGATTGAAATGATATGAAATGAGAGGTAGTGGTTTATATACCCAGTGGGAGTTTGAGCTGTTGTGCGTTGCCGTTCCGTTCGCATATTGGAAGTCTGTGTGTGAATATCTAATCGCGACTTTCCCTCTTCCCGTGCTAACTGCATGTGACGTCACTATTGACCATTAGCTGTGAATAAAGCTGAAACTCATATCACATCAAGTATGACATAAGCATGTTCTATTGAGAAGAGAGCACCTTCTTATTGACACGAATTGCTGTTTTTCCTTGCGTCAATACAAGCTATCACGGCAAAGGCGGGAATGAAGCTAATCGACGCGGTGAAGAAATTCTCGGGCGGCAGAGGAGAAGATGTTGAATTCTGGATGGATAAGTTCCTGCTAACAGCCGAAATCACCATTGAGAATAACGACGAGAAGACCGATGACCGACTGGCGAAAATCCTACCTATCTTCCTGGAGGGAGCGGCCTACACCACATGGAAGCAGATGCCCCCTGCAAAGCAATCCGACCTTAGCGCAATTAAGGCCGAACTCATGCGAATGTTTGGCCGCTCAAAGCTGCGCGCATGGCAAGACTTGAAAGAAACGAAGCTGATACCGGGAGAGTCAGTAGACCTGGTCGTGGATCAGATCAAGAGCGCTCTTGGCGTCATGATCGGCAACCGAAGCGCAGTACCGGAACAACTCGTCTCGTATCATCTCGTGGACGCACTGCCAAAACAAATTGTACCTCAATTCAAGGTTCAATGTGGAGAGAAGATGGAGCTGTCCCAGATCATTTCCTGTGCTAAAGCCCTTCTGGCGAACCCATCGGAACTTTTGGACATTGCGGCAGCTGGAACAACCAGCGTCGGAACACGCCAACGTTGGGATCCGCAGAGAACAAACAAACCGCGCTGCAGCGGCTGCAAGCGTATCGGACATCTTCTTCGGGACTGCAACACTATCTGCTACAGCTGTGGAGAAGTTGGGCATCTTCGATCCCATTGCCCCAAGTCTACTGCTTCGGGAAACGGACGTGCGGAGGTGGATGTGCCGGATCATGCTGCCCCCGCATCCGCGCATTAATCCGGACGATGTGGATCGATGGACACAAACTGCGAGTGCTGATTGATACCGGCTGCAGCGTTACTTTGCTAGGTGAGCACAGGGCTAAGGGGAAACGTCGCGAGCAGTCTAGTCTGTGTTTAGAACTGATGAATAAGGACAAGTTGCATACTTGTGGTGCTGTCATGCTCAGGTCTGTTGTGACGGACGATGACGTTGAGTTAGGCCCGGTGAAAGCACATGTTGTTAAACGATTGCCGCTTGATGTCGATGTTGTGCTAGGTTTAGACATTCTATCTCACAAGAGACTCGAACTCAGCTATTGTGAGGGAGAAGTTACGGTTAAGTTCTCCCCAAACATCACCCATGTTACAGCTGCCGTCAGTATCGACGCTGAATGGGCCCCGCAAAGCCTAAGCGTTAGTGATAGCGACTTTAC
The DNA here is from genome assembly GCA_907163375.1 of Prostheceraeus crozeri. Lineage (NCBI taxonomy): Eukaryota > Metazoa > Platyhelminthes > Polycladida > Euryleptidae > Prostheceraeus > Prostheceraeus crozeri. The sequence continues at coordinate 58,558 of CAJQUW010012670.1, forward strand.
CGCCAGCTTCGTTGAAGGTCGATGGGTAGCTAGCTGGAAGTGGACCGAGGGTGGTAATACCGATAATTTGCATAAAACTCCTATTGACTATGTGAAACCCTGCGATCGGAATGGCTTCGATGCCGAAATGAATTCTTGGGTTAGCGAGGGGATACTAGTAATGTATGACGCCACTCAGCATGGTGAAATTCAGAGTTTTTTGCCTACCATGGCTGTGCTCCAAGATAAAGGAGATGAAAAAAAGATTCGCCCGGTTTTAGATTATCGAATGCTGAACCAGGTCGTTAAAAGTTTTCCAGGGGGCTCAGTACCTCTATGTTCAGATAGGCTTCGGGAATGGCGGCAACGAGGGTCTAATTGTTCCCTCTTAGACTTACGTAAAGCTTATTTACAAATACACGTGCATGAGTCACTGTGGGTGCATCAGGCCGTTAGATGGAAAAATGAAATATACTTGCTCACTAGGCTGGGGTTCGGTCTCTCCGTCGCTCCTAAGATTATGACAGCAGTAGTAGATAAAGTGATATCACTTGAAAAGGAATTGAAGGAATCTGTCTCCAGCTACGTGGATGACTTATTCATTGACGAAAGTAAAGTAAGCGTCTCTCATGTCAAAAATCACCTGTCAAAGTGGGGATTACTGACCAAAGAACCCGTTAGCTTAGGGAATCCTGCAGGAGTTCGTGTACTGGGCATCCGAGTGAACGATGACTTGTCATGGCAAAGAGATAAAACTATTCCCACCATACCTTCAGGACAGTGTTCTCTGCGTCAAATTAATGGCATCATAGGAGAGCTGTTAGGCCACTTTCCAGTTGCTGGGTGGTTGCGCGTTTATTGTAGTTTCCTCCAACGCTTGACTTCGTTAGCGCAGCTTAAGTGGGATGATAGTGTCACGACGCCAGTTATGGATCTCATTAATCAGATGATGCGGCAGATAGCGACTAATGGTGATCCAGTGAGGGGAAGTTGGCCGGTCCCTGAAAATAGTCCTATTGTTGTTTGGGCTGATGCTAGCAACCTAGCTCTAGGTGTTGTCTTGACAGTTAACGATAAGATAATAAAGGACGCTTCGTGGTTGAGACCACATAACGACACTGGACATATCAATATTAGTGAGTTAGACGCAGCTATCAAAGGGCTTAATATGGCCCTACGCTGGGGTAAGAGAGACATAATTATTAAGACTGATTCATCCACTGTGTATAAATGGTTGACGGCAGTTATCAATAAAACGCACAATGTCAAGACTCGTGCTCTATCAGAAAGACTTATCAAACGTCCACTTGATACTCTAAGAGAGATTATAGAAACCGAAAAAATCAAAGTCGAACCGCACTTAGTGAAATCTGCTGAAAATATTTCGGACAGCCTCACTCGTGTCCCCCAAAAATGGATACAGGTTATGAGAGATCAAGCAGACACAGCAAATGTTCTATCCGCAGCAGTAGCAGAGGGCGCAGATAATCAAAACCGCAACCTCATGGAAATTAAAAAGATCCACGAAAGGTGCCACTTTGGTGTAGATCGAACCTTGAATCTAGCCAAACAGAAGCTAGGAAATTTGGTTTCTAGGAGGCTAGTAAAGAAAGTCGTCCGTAGTTGTGACAGGTGTGCTAGGATAGATCCGGCGGTGAATTTTAGTTGGGATAAGGGCGCCTTCAGCACTAGTCCGGTTATATGGCAGAACATAGCAGTTGATATGACTCACTATAATGGGATTCCTTGTTTGACTATAATCGACCTTTCATCTCGGTACACTATTTGGAGACGGCTGCGCAATGAGTCTTCATCTGAAGTGTCGATGCAGTTGTCTCAAATTATAGCGGAGTTCGGCCCTCCTAGTTCGGTGTTATCCGATAACGGTACCGTGTTTAGAAGTAGAGATATCTATGAGCTATTCGATAATTGGGAGATTAAACATGTTTTTTCTAGTGCTTATCGCCCGCAAGGCAACGCAATTATAGAACGAGTCCACCGTACTGTTAAGAGATGTGCCAAGCGAGCGAACCGAGATATCGAAGAAGCAACGTTCTGGGTAAATAATAGTAGAGACGGTGAGCGGCAAAGCCCCTACGAGTTAATGTTTGCAGCCACCTCTAAGAAGCCAGGAGTGACTACTGAGCGTAAACACATCCAGCGGGTAGGCCCTGAGCAGGTTGACTCGTAAGAAAGTTCAAAGTATGAGGATTTAGATAGAAATCCCTTCAGTATTGGCGACAGAGTTTACCTGAAGAGTGTTTCGGGGAGGTGCGATAGTACTTGGTCGGGTCCTCATCGGATAACTAGCATCTGTTCTAGCGTAAGTGTTATTCTGAATGAAGATGGCGTTGCACGCCACGTTTCGCACCTAAGGCTAGTCCCTGGTGAGGAGTGTACGTTAGATACGTTTCCTACATACTCAAACAGTGATGAAAGCGGTTTAAGCGGTGAAGATGATGAGGATAATCAGGCCAGTATTTTACGTCGTAGCATTCGCGAGAGGAAGCCGCCGGATAGATTCGGTGACTTAGTGATGTGGTGTGCGTGTGAGGTCTGTCGACCTGGGGGGCGTGTGGGAGTTTGAGCTGTTGTGCGTTGCCGTTCCGTTCGCATATTGGAAGTCTGTGTGTGAATATCTAATCGCGACTTTCCCTCTTCCCGTGCTAACTGCATGTGACGTCACTATTGACCATTAGCTGTGACTAAAGCTGAAACTCATATCACATCAAGTATGACATAAGCATGTTCTATTGAGAAGAGAGCACCTTCTTATTGACACGAATTGCTGTTTTTCCTTGCGTCAATACATACCCCTCTAACGCGACGCAACGTTCAAGTTGACTGATAGCAGATTCAACTTAATGATAGTATTCGCCAGTCCGAAGACTGCCCAGGGCAAACCGCGTGGAGGTTCTATCATGTCTTGCCCCATGGTGGCCCTTAAGAGAGCCGATGGTTCGTTCTCGGGAGTAACGTGATGGGGTGGCGAAGGCGGGCAAAGATCTGCAATGAAAATGATATGTATTAGAATAGGATATACTATCTTATTTGCTTTTCACTTACCAAGTTAGCCATCCTTAGGTAGGCTCGCGCGCTTCCTAACAGAAAATTTGTGCAAATGTCCGCGCATTCTCAATGTGGCATGCAAACATTTCTTGGTCGGATGGCCGTTGTAGCATATGATGGACTCGTCGAGACTTTGATTTACAAGGACTTGTCCATCCAAATGATTATCCCGAATAGGGATGTGAAATTCAAACAACCTATCCTCATTCACACGATTCCACTCATCCCTCATGCGCTCCAACTTCTCAAACGCCTGTCTCTCATCACCCCGCCGAGCCACATTCCTCTCCAACTCAACATTCCTCGCTCTCAACACACTCATCTCCTTCATCATCTCCTCAAACTTCGCTTCTGCATCTCTCATTCTTCTCTCCGCAGCACTCGCCCTCTTCTCACACACATCATTCTTCTCTTCCAACTCTCGCGTCTTATTCTTCAAATCAGTCACACTACGCCTCATTCGAATATTCTCATCCGCTACCTCCTTCGACTTCAGTTCTTTCTTTTTCAACTCATCCAACTCCTTCACGACTTCATCCTTCACCTTCTTCAAACTCTCATACTTATTTACCAACAAATCATGCGCCATCTGCTGCGATACATGTTTCTTCTCTTCATCCTTCAACCACCTCGCCGACTGCATACGAATCCCACCACTCTTCACTTTTGGGGAAGATGAGCTCTGCGGGGGGTCGGTGATGACAATATTTGACATCTCCGACGACGAAGAGCTCAACTTCCTCACACGCTCCCTATCTAAATCCACATCATCCTCATCATCACTCTCAAGCACTCTCTTTCGCTCAATCTCAGCCTCCAACGAAGCAACTGCTTTCGCCAACTCATCATTCTCAACAGCATTCTCAACAACATTCTCCACCTTGCCGTCTCACTCTATCGCCAACATTCGCTCCCTCTCTTCAACAACCAACTGCGTGAATCTCAAGTCATTCACCAAACCTCCACTACAGTCAGCATGCACTCTGTAAAATCGCGCCTCATCCTCATCACCCTTCAACACTCTACACTTTACACACGCAACCCTATTCAGGATAATCATGTGGTCAGTGTCCGCCTTCTTCACATGCGCCTTGGCGTCCGCACTGCGATTTACTCGACCGCACACACACATTTTGATGTGGAATTTGCGATTCTTATCGTTTGCCATTACTGAGATTTTATCGTTAACTGTAAGATAATGAAATTTGTATAAGTTTGGAATCATGTAGTACAGTCATATTCCTAAAGCATTACACTTAGTGAGGAATGATAGATTTGAGTGTAGTGAGTGGCACTCGATCCCGTCGACAGCCCGAAGGCCTTGTACTGATCACTAGGGAAGTGAGAGATCTTCCCCGATACCCGCTCTTTACAGCTGAAGACATCATTGTCACTGCCCCGAAGTGGTAACAGCAACGCCGAGTCAAAGGTAGTGATCAGTAGCTGGGATCTAACCCCTCAAAGCTGCCTTAGACTGAGTTAAATTTCAAATCTGATAGCAGATTTGAATGTAGTATACAGCCTAAAGCATAACACTTAGTGAGGAATGATAGATTTGAGTGTAGTGAGTGGCACTCGATCCCGTCGACAGCCCGAAGGCCTTGTACTGATCACTAGGGAAGTGAGAGATCTTCCCCGATACCCGCTCTTTACAGCTGAAGACATCATTGTCACTGCCCCGAAGTGGTAACAGGAACGATGAGTCAAAGGTAGTGACTGGTCAAAGATAGTGATCAGTAGCTGGGATCTAACCCCTCAAAGCTGCCTTAGACTTAGTTAAATTTCAAATCTGATAGCAGATTTGAACTCAGCATACTTGAAAACCTTAGTCTACATGTTAAAACTTTGAAAAAACTGAAAATTAAGAATTTTAAAAAAAATCCGCATTTTACTACTCATACTACTTTTAAAAAATTTTATCAGTAGTAAAGACACTATCAAACTCTATCACACAAACTTTGAAGTAAGAAGATAGCTTGCCTACTTCAAAAGATAGAGTCCTTTGAAACACCCGATATCGGGAGCTCAGAGCGACGACCGTCGCTTACCTCGTCTATCGATGAAGTGATGAGACTTACGTTGTCGGGGGTTTATATATGCTCGGAAGAAAACTTAAAATGGCTCTATCTCCGAAAGTATTCATTGTAGCGACATGCGGTTTGTTGCAAACGATTCGTCTCATCATGCTCTATCATATGACATCTAAACAATTCTCATATGATCACGGGAAGTCGGTGCGTCAGCACATGTCCATGTAACATGCCACAAGTGAAAAAATTCCTAAGTGTGAGAGCTCCAGTGTGGTGAAAATTTTGAAAAATTTAAAACTTCCTAATTTCGACCTGGGACCTTTACCAAAACATTTTTCATCAAATTTCACTGACCTCCCCCCTCGTCCGGCGAAATTTGATGAAAAATGTTTTAGTGAAGGTCCCAGGTCGAAAGGCCGCACTTTGGAAAATTTTCAAAATTTTGTCCATACAATGTCACTCAGACACTTAGGATTTTTTCAGGTGAGCTCCGACCTAAAATCTTGTAACAGCTCTAACTTTTGAACGGCTGGTCTGATTGACTCGCAACAAAAAAAATGTCATCGAGCAGTTTTTTCTCCTCTTTCAAACGAGTAGCTGTAAGACAAAATCCGTCCACTAGAACCAAAGTTAGAAGATCGCTGTCGGGGGTGGGGTCAGTGAAATTTGATGAAAAATGTTTTGGTAAAGGTCCCAGGTCGAAATGACACACTTTGGAAAATTTTCAAAATTTTACCCATACAAAGCCACTCTGACACTTAGGATTTTTTCAGGTGAGCTACGACAGTCCACCCTCCCAACCTGGCCGGCACACCACGCCAACCTGGAGAGCACATCACACACCACCTCGCGCTACGATGGCCGGCCAGAGGGGGGGGGACGTCAGACACGAAGCAACACGACGGCACACCACGACCGACTCGACTGACAGGAGGGGGGGACGTCAGACTCGAAGCAAGACGGCGGCACACCACGACCGACTCGACTGACAGGAGGGGGGGACGTCAGCGACGGCGGCCATCTTGCGCTATCCAGAAGTGGAGTTTTACTTACTACTTCCAACAAATACAGGACAGATTTATTCCATGACACTTCTGTGAGAATTGTATATTTGAACAAGATCTCTCTTCGAAATTGATGGCATTCGCTTGTGTTTATGTAGGACATGGACTCACTCTATGTGCTGCGGTTTTCGCTATTTGATCCATGTGGAGATTCCATTTCAAATCACTTTGAAAAATGAATCCCAGTATCTTGACCTGTGGGACCAAACCAAAGTCATTCAAATCCCGCCAGACTTTCCCTTTATAACGAATAAGCATAGCTTTTGTCTTACTTTCATTTAACTTCAGATCGTTTTCATTACAACATCGACCAATATGCTCAATCTCAGATGTAACAGCATAATGTACATCAGATGCTAATGTCGGGGTTATTATTACAACATCATCTGCGTATTCAAATGCTTTTGAAGTACTCGATTTTGAGACCAGAGATCCCATGTGTGCGGAGAATAACTATGGAGACAATCGAGATCCCTGGGGCACTCCAGAACTCACAGGCATCTGCTCACTTAGGATTCCATTTAATTTTACTCTTTGTTGCCTACCCTTTAGGAAGTTTGAGAACCATCTAATAAATTTCGGAGGGAGAGAGGAATTGCAGAATTCGTTCATGAGAGATTCATGACTTAGACAATCAAAGGCCCGATTCATGTCGTTTGCCGAACGACATGACGAGAACTCCGTCAACTGTATCCCTGTCGAGACTCGTCGCAATGAAATCAGTCATCGCTATTTGGGCATACAGTGTTGAAGATTTTGGTCTAAAGCCGCACTGGTCTCCACCATAAAGTCCAACCAATCCCTCCCTCATGAAGAGACCACACATTTCTCAAACACTTTGAAAATTAATGGTGATATTGAGATAGACCGAAGATCATTACAAGAAGCTACAAATTCCGTATTTTCGATAATAGTAGTGTTGCAATATAAGAAGCCGTGGCGATGCAGTCGTGGCGGGCCTCGCGCTCTATTCCCCGTCTAGCCCTACTCGAAGAAAAACAAGAGTTATGAGCCAGATCGCGATTTCGTCTTGAAAACTTTCTGAATGACGTCAGAAGTTGAAGTGAATGTAGTTTTTCAAGAACTAAAAATCTTGATGGCAACATTTGTGCATACATGAAATTTTACGAACTTCGATGGAATATACAGAAAAGTGTCTAAAAGGAGGGAATCAGGGTCATGATTAAAGTAAGCAAAAGATGGCAAAAAAAATTTAAAAAAATGATAGGAGCAGGAATGGTCAAATGTTTATTAAAAAGGTAGTATGAGGGACGAAAGAGTTGTGGAATCTAGATGTCGAGATTTGAAGCTGGAGCTGTTGATTTGATAGATGAGACCTTGGTGGCAGTATACCCGCAAGAATATGACCCTCTTGCCCTTCAGCAATTCGGAAAAGCTTAAGTGCAGCGTTACGTCGGCGGTAGTGCAAATCTGTGAACATCCCACAGGTACAGGTGCTGGTATCATATATGCCGCAGATTAGGCCTACTCTGTGGCATCGACGTTGCACTTTTGTTCAGATCTTGCTGGAATCCGGAAGTAAGCCGTACAAAGGATGATGAGGCGTATTCAAGAAGGGAGCGTATTGTGGAGCAGTAGACAGTACACAAATTTGACTTGGAGAGTATTGCTTTTAAAACTCGCAGGGCATAGATTCTCCGAGAGGCAATTCTACATACATTCTGGATATGCGACGACCATGTAAGGTTTTTATTTATAATAACTCCGAGAAGCTTCAGCTCGTTTGTGCAGAAAACGCCATCTAGGGGAATATCCTTTGCCGAAGCAGACTTGGCGTATCAAATAGACTTGCACTTCTTCGGATTTACTTTCAGACCATTGTCGGCTGACCATTGAATCAAATTCTTTTGCTCTAGGATGACATGAGCATTATCCAATTTCGATACCGGGATCCATAAAGTTTGTGTCATCAATGTACTGAAAGATACCAGTTTTTGGGAAAAGAGGTCTTAAGCGTCCGACAACTTAGCAGAAAAGCAATGGCCCCAAACCTGACCCCTGTGGGACTCCAGTGGCACGTAGGGTTGTCTGAATCAAGGAGGGTGTCAAATGCCTTGCTGAAATCGTAAGCAATAATTTTGACCCCAGATGCATCAGGTGACTCGAGTAAAGTAAGAGCATGGTGTAATAGAGCTATGAGAGCACATGTAGTCGAACTTCAAGGTCAGGAGCCGAACTGACTAGGACCAAGACTCTTGATGAAGAATTCATCAACTGAATAATGTACAATGCGTTCAAAAATGTTTGATGGCAATGGGAGGAGGGAGATCGGTCTCAGATTGTTCACATCAAGAGGCATACATCTCGGAAGCGGGCAAATGTAGGACAGTTTCCATCGCTGTGGGAAGCGCCTCTCCTTGATCGACAGATTGAAGATGTGAGCGAAAGGACCTGCGAGTGGAATTGCGAAAGCCCTGCATAGTAGTGAGGGAATTCCATCACTCCCCCATTGCCTTCTTTCCATTGATTTTAGACAGGAGGTCCCAGACAAGTGAAACTGGAATGTCGATATCCCACAGGAGTTCTTCATCGAAAACATCGTTCTGTAGAGAACGATGCCGCGGCACCGGTCATTACGCACTTAAACAGCTGCGGCGCTTAAATTTCTAGATATACAATCGCGAATTCAATGCTGTATTAAGCCTACAAACCTGTATGCATAGGTGAAGCGTTTATTGGAGAAAATACGGTATGTAGTATACATTACTTGTTGTAAAAAGTAATGAAAATGGTGAAGCATTATTCCTATTTAGCTGTTTACTTGTTGCCCATTGCTTGAAGTATTGAGGAGCGGACTAACGGATGTTGACAATTTTACTAATATGAAAATCTACAGCAAAATTTTATTTCATTTATGTAAATAATCCTCCTTAAGGCAAGGAAATTGAAGTAGGATTTTAAGGGTTAAGGTAAATTCCATATATTGCACATGACAGACTATTAGTATCTGAACCACGTACCTACACCGACTCTGATCTCGCACCCCGACCTTGGGGACTTCCCCTATCCCAATTCTTCTATTGATTTCACTCATCTCGTCACATTTTATCAAACTGCCAGATAGCATCATTTCTCACACCTGGGGACGATCTCCCGCATTCTAATAATTGAGGATTGCGTCTTCTTTATGTAGATTGTGAGTCCTTTCTTAGGAATGAAATCCAATTTCTTATTCCATCGACATTGCCCCTTCCCATCCAAGGTACGGAAGGTGTGAAAGAAAAAGAGCGTTTAAGTAGCATCAAATAAATGCGAGGGGAATACGACGAGAACAATTATTGCGTGATCCTCGAGTGGATATTTTTTTTGAACAGGCCATCGTTTTAAGCCATACATGACTTGGATAAAGCTACGAAGAATTTTCAACTTGGCATCGTTATTCGTGTAGGACTGTAGGCTATCTATCTCGTGAAATCAGATCTTAATCATAAGTTTTAAAGAACGCAACTAAATAATATTTTGCATTAAATAATGCTCTTTCTTACAAACTGTGCGCTTAGGTTGGTTTAGTAGCAGACAGCGGGCTTGTGTATCAAAGTACAAAATAAAACCGCTTTCACATCTGTAAGTACCAAACCCTCTAATAGGAGGTTAAGTAGAAAAACTGCTGGGTGCGGTGCATTTTGCTATTTATGTTTGATATCCAAGTTTCGAATCTCAGATACACTGGACATGGTGGCGTAAGGTTTCCAGCATACAGAATCTAATTTACTGTACTGAGCTAATTTCAGTTATTTCGAGGTGGTGAAATGTTAATGAGCACCTTATTTCTTACGACTAAGAATTACAATTGTAGGTTACACCACGAGTCAATTCAACGAGCGCGAAGCGCGAGTTGAATTACGAGTGGTGCAACCGAATTACACCACAGTTTCTTACCCCTACATTGGTTTAAGTGTGGTGTATGAGATTTTTTCCACAGTTCGCGCATGAGGGGGAAAGTGTTTGTTCATCCAGAACCAGAGAAACCGGATATTTTATGGCTGGCGCGGGCAAGCGATGTGGGGAAGACGAATGACTTCAGCGGAAACTTTGTTTTTACAACGACAAGGCATTCGAACTTCAAGAAGTGGATGAACATCAAAACATGACTATTTCTCAGTTTGAATTCGGTGAGGATGTATTTTATCTTCAACAAAAGAGGATATTAGGATTTTTATGTTTTAGGAAAGTCGACAGAATTTTTGACCCATTGAATTTTCTGAGGACTAAATTTTTCGCTAATAAAGAGGGCCATGCATGTAGTTTACATTGACATTGATATCCTACGTCCTAGGAGTATAGAGATTTTGGCAACTTTTTTCTTAACAAGAGACCAAAACAAAACTGTGGCGACATATACACTGTCATTGTTGTGCTTCCATTTTTATCACCATTTCATGAAGTGAGAGAGTCGCGGGGCAAAACTGTGGTGTAAGAGAAACATTCTTCCACAGTTTTGCAGACTACATTTCAAAAACTGTGGTCTTATAAGAGGTTTTGACTTCTTAACAGGAGACCAAAAATGTGGCGACATATACACTGTCATTACACCACAGTGAGGGTGCATATGTCTCCACAGTTTCGTTTTAGTGTTACGAAAACTCGTCATCAAATTCTCTTACACCACACTTCTCAGATTGCAGTCTGCGAAACTGTGTAGAATAATTCTCTTGTAACACCACAGTTTTGCCCGACATTCACTCACTTCATAGAAAGATAATAAAAAGGGCTTTCTAAACATCTCTCACTGTGTACATTAGGTCGGTGAGATGTTTAACAAATAAACAATTAAGCACATTGTAAGAAGTTTAACGAGGATCGCAATAAATCATTGGAAGAGAAGGATAATCTTGTCATAATGTCCAGCAAAGTCGTTGAGGTAACACATTTCTATTGAGATTTTTGTTAATGTAAATGTGAATGTCAAATCTTTAAGTTGTGTTAAGCATCCATGGCGTTGTTCATTAACTAAACATTCTGCCAACATTAAATTTATCCGAATAAAATATTCTGCAGTTTCTGAACGACGGTGTAACACCGAAATAGGCTCAATATCAAATTCTGTGGTTTTCGGAGTTATAGAGTCCTTCAAAATAATGGACTAGTAATTCTGCCTAACAGATAACTAAATCGGTTCACTTTTCTGTCGGTCGAATTTTTAGTCAATTAATGAATTTAAGTTAATTGCTAGTTCGGGCCTATTATATTAGTTGTGCTTTCGCACGTAGTCTATTTCACACGCTTCAAAAAATTATTTATTTAGCTAAAGTCTTTGAACGGTTATCGATTTGATTCCATAACATTATAATTCTGATGTTTGTAACAACTTGTACCGCATGCGGGGCAAGTGGTTTTTCGATGGGCAAATGGTTTTTCTTTATGTTTGTAACTGTAGAAAAAATTCTCATGCACCACAATTAGACCAATTAAGGAGCAAGAAAGTATGATGACATTTACACCACTGTTTTGTTCTCGTGTTACGAAAACTCTTCGTCAAAACCTCTTATAAGAGCACTGTTTTCGGAATGCAGTCTGCAAAACTGTGGAAGAATATCTCTCTTACACCACAGTTTTGCCCCGCGACTCACTCACTCCATGAAATGGCAATAAAAAATGGAAGCACAACAATTGTAGGTTACACCACGAGTGGTGCAACCGAATTACACCACAGTTTCTTACCCCTACATTGGTCTAAGTGTGCATGAAAGTGTTTGTTCATCCAGAATCAGAGAAACCGGATATTTTATGGCTGGCGCGGGCAAGCGATGTGGGGAAGACGAATGACCTCAGCGGAAACTTTGTTTTTACAACGACAAGGCATTCGAACTTCAAGAAGTGGATGAACATCAAAACATGACTATTTCTCAGTTTGAATTCGGTGAGGATGTATTTTATCTTCAACAAAAGAGGATATTAGGATTTTTATGTTTTAGGAAAGTCGACAGAATTTTTGACCCATTGAATTTTCTGAGGACTAAATTTTTCGCTAATAAAGAGGGCCATGCATGTAGTTTACATTGACATTGATATCCTACGTCCTAGGAGTATAGAGATTTTGGCAACTTTTTTCTTAACAAGAGACCAAAACAAAACTGTGGCGACATATACACTGTCATTGTTGTGCTTCCATTTTTATCACCATTTCATGAAGTGAGAGAGTCGCGGGGCAAAACTGTGGTGTAAGAGAAACATTCTTCCACAGTTTTGCAGACTACATTTCAAAAACTGTGGTCTTATAAGAGGTTTTGACTTCTTAACAGGAGACCAAAAATGTGGCGACATATACACTGTCATTACACCACAGTGAGGGTGCATATGTCTCCACAGTTTCGTTTTAGTGTTAAGAAAACTCGTCATCAAATTCTCTTACACCACACTTCTCAGATTGCAGTCTGCGAAACTGTGTAGAATAATTCTCTTGTAACACCACAGTTTTGCCCGACATTCACTCACTTCATAGAAAGATAATAAAAAGGGCTTTCTAAACATCTCTCACTGTGTACATTAGGTCGGTGAGATGTTTAACAAATAAACAATTAAGCACATTGTAAGAAGTTTAACGAGGATCGCAATAAATCATTGGAAGAGAAGGATAATCTTGTCATAATGTCCAGCAAAGTCGTTGAGGTAACACATTTCTATTGAGATTTTTGTTAATGTAAATGTGAATGTCAAATCTTTAAGTTGTGTTAAGCATCCATGGCGTTGTTCATTAACTAAACATTCTGCCAACATTAAATTTATCCGAATAAAATATTCTGCAGTTTCTGAACGACGGTGTAACACCAAAATAGGTTCAATATTCTGTGGTTTTCGGTGTTATAGAATCTTTCAAAATAATGGACTAGTAATTCTGTCTAACAGATTACGAAATCGGTTCACTTTTGTATCGGTCGAATATTTTCAATTTCTATTGAGATACTGCAGTTTCTGAACGACGGTGTAACACCGAAATAGGTTCAATATTCTGTGGGTTTCGGTGTTATAGAATCTTTCAAAATAATGGATAATTCTGTCTAACAGATAACGAAATCGGTTCACTTTCTTGTCGGTCGAATTTTTAGTTGGTTAATGAATTTAAGTTAATTACTAGTTCGGGCCTATTATATTAGTTGTGCTTTCGCACGCTTCAAAAAATTATCTATTTAGCTAAAGTGTTTGAACGGTTATCGATTTGATTGCATAACATTATAATTCTGATGTTTGCAACAACTTGTCCCGTTTGCGGCGCAAGTGGTTTTTCAATGGGCAAATGGTCGAATTTTCACTCACTTCATGAAATGGTAATAAAAAATGGCAGCACAGCAGTGAGGGTTGTTACGAAAACAGTTGTCAAAATCTCTTACAAGACCACAGTTTTCAAAATGTAGTGTCTGCAAAGCTGTGGAAGAATGTTTCAGAATGTTTCTCTTACACCACAGTTTTGCCCCGCGACTCACTCACTTCATGAAATGGTGATAAAAATGGAAGCACAACAATGACAGTGTATATGTCGCCACAGTTTTGTTTTGGTCTCTTGTTAAGAAAAAAGTTGCCAAAATCTCTATACTCCTGGGACGTAGGATATCAATGTCAATGTAAACTACATGCATGGCCCTCTTTATTAGCGAAAAATTTAGTCCTCAGAAAATTCAATGGGTCAAAAATTCTGTCGTGTTTCCTGAAACATGAAAATCATAAATATCCTTTTTGTTAAAGATAAATACATCCTCACCGAATTCAAACTGAGAAATAGTCAAGTTTTGATGTTCATCCACTTCTTGAAGTTCGAATGCCTTGTCGTTGTAAAAACAAAGTTTCCGTTGAAGTCATCCGTCTGCCCCACATCGCTTGCCGCGCCAGCCATAAAATATCCGGTTTCTCTGATTCTGGATGAACAAACACTTTCATGCACACTTAGACCAATGTAAGGGTAAGAAACTGTGGTGTAATTCGGTTGCACCACTCGTGGTGTAACCTACAATTGTTGTGCTTCCATTTTTTATTGCCATTTCATGGAGTGAGTGAGTCGCGGGGCAAAACTGTGGTGTAAGAGAGATATTCTTCCACAGTTTTGCAGACTGCATTCCGAAAACAGTGCTCTTATAAGAGGTTTTGACGAAGAGTTTTCGTAACACGAGAACAAAACAGTGGTGTAAATGTCATCATACTTTCTTGCTCCTTAATTGGTCTAATTGTGGTGCATGAGAATTTTTTCTACAGTTACAAACATAAAGAAAAACCATTTGCCCATCGAAAAACCACTTGCCCCGCATGCGGTACAAGTTGTTACAAACATCAGAATTATAATGTTATGGAATCAAATCGATAACCGTTCAAAGACTTTAGCTAAATAAATAATTTTTTGAAGCGTGTGAAATAGACTACGTGCGAAAGCACAACTAATATAATAGGCCCGAACTAGCAATTAACTTAAATTCATTAATTGACTAAAAATTCGACCGACAGAAAAGTGAACCGATTTAGTTATCTGTTAGGCAGAATTACTAGTCCATTATTTTGAAGGACTCTATAACTCCGAAAACCACAGAATTTGATATTGAGCCTATTTCGGTGTTACACCGTCGTTCAGAAACTGCAGAATATTTTATTCGGATAAATTTAATGTTGGCAGAATGTTTAGTTAATGAACAACGCCATGGATGCTTAACACAACTTAAAGATTTGACATTCACATTTACATTAACAAAAATCTCAATAGAAATGTGTTACCTCAACGACTTTGCTGGACATTATGACAAGATTATCCTTCTCTTCCAATGATTTATTGCGATCCTCGTTAAACTTCTTACAATGTGCTTAATTGTTTATTTGTTAAACATCTCACCGACCTAATGTACACAGTGAGAGATGTTTAGAAAGCCCTTTTTATTATCTTTCTATGAAGTGAGTGAATGTCGGGCAAAACTGTGGTGTTACAAGAGAATTATTCTACACAGTTTCGCAGACTGCAATCTGAGAAGTGTGGTGTAAGAGAATTTGATGACGAGTTTTCGTAACACTTAAACGAAACTGTGGAGACATATGCACCCTCACTGTGGTGTAATTCACAAATACACTCATAATTTCCATCTATTGCATTATCTACAAACTGCTTATTCATGTATTTGTGCATATTGTTATTTCGTCACCAAAAGGCGTTTCTACATAAGTTCAGCATGACGACAAACCTTGACCAGTTATGCTTCCGTGTACGTGTGCAGTGGTGTGTACCAGATTGTGTGTGAAGTGAGAGAATTCACATACTTGCGTCAGATGTTTGTGCGCATTTTGATCCTCTGAACTTCAATGTTGTTTAACTGAGTCACTGTTCAGACAAGTTCAGTCCAATTAATTCACTGCATATGAATTCAACCGGATGCAACGCTTTAAGTACACTACAACGTGGAACATATTAGTGGAATGTTGCACTGGACTGCACTGGAATATGGATGAATACCTTCCAATTGCAGGCCCCTAAGTGCTAGTCATTATGTGCCCAGAGAAATGTTTTTCAAAACATAAGAATTTTGATGTTGAATGCTCAAAACAAGCCAACTTCAAAGGCCTTGAAAACAAGGGAATTCTAAGAAAGAACACGCTTTTTAGCGACATTGCCTATTTTTTACGTAGTTGCACTAGTAAAATGGTAGTCTATGTTTCAGTGTGTACTGCGCCAAAGAGGTACAAATAGATTTAGTGTATTTCATATTTTTTGCTTATAGGGATTTCAGTACTTCTTAGTTAATCAAAGGCTGGCTACTCCAAGGACAGGCACGATTCGCAAAAATGAAGGTCTGATTGGCGATTATCTGATTCGTTAGCTCAGAGTCCTGTTACGACTATCCGATTCAAATTAAGAAAAACAAGTTCCGTTTTACGATCATTCGATTCGATTACCTACTGTTAAAGCGATTCGATTATCAGATGAAATGGAATTCACGAGGGCACCTACAGCTAACTAATTTTCGCTCAGAACCCTAATAAACCTATGGGATGTTCACATCGGACGCGGTGGGGTTCCGCGCGCCTCTGAGTGAAGAGCCCATATGTTTATTAAGGTTCCAAACAAAAATTCTGATGCGTGAGGACGCGCCACTCCGCGTGCGGTGTGAATGGACCTTTAGTCCTCATCTAGATCGACACAGAGCGCCTCCTTCAACAGATGAAGGCTACCTTTCATTAATACCAAAGCCTCTAAGTTTGTGGCAGTGATTGTCGCCCTTTTCGGACTTAAAATGTCCGTGCTCAGTTGATGATGAGCCCGGTAGAGGTGTGTTAGACTTTTAAAACAAGCTTCTCCTAGGCATCTCGGAAATTTTGTGGGAAATGGTCTTCTGTAAGTACCGGGCTTCCCCTTAAAGCTTTCTTTGCCAATCGTCAAATTCTGACACCACTTTCATTTCCTGGCTTCCTGTTTCATCTGATTCATCTTCCGCGTACGAGTATAGTAGATAATCAGTACTGGTTGGTACATCTCCAGGATCCTCTTGTACGGAAGGTAATCTACATCTGCAGGCCGGTGTTGAGATGGCCATTGCGATACATGTAAATATTTTCTGTTTGTACATAATTGCTTCCTTACATATTTCTTCCACATGACTTTATTAGTAGTAACTGTTTGTTGTCTTGGTCTTCCATGGGTTTTCTAAATGTACAGTATGTTGCGTTGCATTGTGATTGCGCAATTGATCGCGCCATACATTTCATATGTTCATGAGTTTAGTTGCATGCCTAATTATGCCATGCTACCGTATAATTTCATAATAAATGTTACATGTAACACTGCTGGTCTTTTCCCCTGCTACTTCGAACACAACAGCCGGGTAAGGGTAGCCACCTCCTGGATAAGTATTCCATAAGAAGGTTTCTCCGTCCACGCTTGATTGTCTACGACATATTGTTGTCACAAGAGTAGTGAAAACTGTGCCCTACTTGCCAGGGATAGGTACATGGATAGGTACATGTAAAGTTTAGTGTTATCAATAGGTACATGGATAGGTACATGTAAAGTTTAGTGTTATCAATAGGAACATGGATAGGTACATGGATAGGTACATGTATAGTTTAGTTATCGATAGGCACACGGATAGGTACATGTATAATTCAGTGTTATCAATAGGAACTTGTATGAGATCTGTTTTACTGGATAGGTACATGTGTTTGGTACACTGTGTTTCGGAACGTCTATGATCGAACTTGTGTGGTTTGGTTCTGAGCACTTGGGTACGTACCGATAGACGTCCGTTGTTTGATTTTGAATGGGTTTGCTCAATTGCGACTATTGTGACTATTGCAACCATTGTAATCAAGATGACACATTGATTTTCCTTTTACGTAGACAAACTATGCTATAAATATGAGATAGTTTTTGATGGCATACATAATGATGACTAGTATCCCAACGTCGTGGGTTGTCGCAAGAGACCTTGGATATTCGTTCAAAGCCATAGAAACTGTAACAAATCTCAGTGAAAATATCAACGCTGGTGATTTAGTTGATCGACTAATGGATCTAGATGAGCATGCTATGAATCACAATTTGGATCGTAGGTGAATAGAGGATTTCTCCATGCTACACTGCAATGATAGTGAAATTAGGAGGATCAAATTGGAACGATATGGAAAGAAGGAGACATCTGACAGTGTTTTAATAAAAAGTTCTCCCAATAAAAGTGACTTCAGAAGGAAATTAGAACAAGAGACATTTAAATTATTATGTGAACGGAACTGCGTTAAATGTTTTAAACAGGAACGATCCCTTCTCTTTTTGCCATGTTGTCATAGCGTTATGTGTTCTACATGTTATGTACCCTTTGAAACTTCATCTTGTCCCCTTTGCGATGAAGAAATATCTTCAACAGTCACTGTATATCGTACATGATGAGTCATCATGCAGGTCTGTGATTGGTCACTATTGTGTCTTTGTTTGACTTTTCTATATAAGGAGGACATTGTACCGTTCTATTTCAAGCATAATTTGAGGCTAATACAATGTCAATCAGCATGTCGTTCACTACCAACATTCCCATTTCAATAATTTACCGAAGTCAACTCTTCACGGGCAATATATTTTATTCTGCCGTGAATATAACTGGCTATAAAGCGGATTTGGTGGATCTGATGGAGGAAATAGTGAAGTATTTCCGCTGCGGAGAGGACGTTGTGGTGCAGAGAATGTTGATGAGAGTCGTGAACAACGCTCTTACACGAGTTGCAAGATTCTGGCTCAACGAAGTATTTCGCCCACTATCTCAAACGGAGATTGTACCGGAATACTCTCGCTGTTGATGCACCAGTATCCAACGGAAACTCAACACATGTCTCCATGACATTATCACCTCCAGCTACTATGACGAGAAGGGTGACAAATGCAAACTGGACTTGTTCAGTGGACCGCCATCAGTAAGCATCAATGTGGCTGCTCAAGGACATTCTGAGGTAATCAGTTTGCGGGCATACTATGCCAATATTTTAAAGACTTTCCATTCAAAGCCCTGCTGTATGTGCTGTCCAATTTCAAAACATCTAATGAAAGACATTGAGCAGCTCATAACTGCTACAAATCAGACTCTAGCCGATGTGAGTGTATATCAGTTTCCCTCTACAACTTGTTAAGTGTTTTATGTAATTTTATAAGTACCAGCAACAAACTCTGTGTGAATGCTTGTAAACTTTTGTATATAATGTTGTAAGTACTAAGCAAAAATTGTAATTGTATTATCTATTTCCATATTAGAATAAAAATGTCTGTAAAACGGAAGGCATCTTCTCGTCAATCGAAACGGTCTTTCAAACCTTCAAGTCAGTTTAAAAAGGCGTTGCGAAAGTTAAACAGGATACATGATAATAAGAAGAAGTGTAAATTGATTCAAAATTCAAGTGATGATTTCATTCGTGATTTAGCTTTTGCAATACACAAATGTCTACCTATTTACAAGCCTCTGTTGAATGCTGGCTCTTTGAATAGCATTAAAAAGTTTTCAAATCCAAGGAGTAGTGATAAGAAAATGCGAAACTTAATTCAGCGCGGTGGTGGTGGGTTTCTAAGTATGTTAAATGATATTGGAAACAGTATTAATGGTGTAATCAATAGTCCGCTTGGAAGGATTGCAGCAACTGCTGCAATGTTAATATAAGGTTAGCGAATGATAAAGTGACACGTCATCACTTTGATTGATGAGTCATATATAGGTGTATATAAGGAAGACGCTTTAATGATATTTTACCACTTTCAAGTGACAATTCATTTGCGCTGGTTGAAAGCTCCGAATTAGTACTTGTTGAAACATGACTCAGAAAATGTATACAATCAGAGAGGAAGGTGACGCTTTTGAGCAAGATCTCTTGAAGCTTCGTCCGACACGAAAGGTGCAAGGGATTGGAAATACGTTCTACTTTCAAACCTTGAATTATGGTGATGATGGCTTTTATCTTCAAGTTCCATTCTTCCACAGTAATGGTATGTCTACATCAGGGTATAGCAATATGAGACAAATGCGAGTGACTTTTCCAAAATGGCAACAGGTGATTCTTAAAACTATTGACTCTTTCGCGAAAGAATGTGTTGAGCTGCCTGAAAGTGCTCCCACTCATTGGAGAAAGGCATTAGAGGAAGGAGTTGGTTATAAGGAATTGCCGGAATTCGATACACTGTTTTTAAAACTATCGGATCATTTTCAAGCATTCGATCTCTTTACAAACGCGATGGAATGTGAGGATCTCAAACGGGGCCGCTATATGGGCTTAGTGCACGTTACCGGACTTTATATTGGCTCACATGGCTCGACTGGTAAAGTCGCATCTTTGCAAATGAAGGTTCTTCAACTAGTCTATGAACCACTACCAATTGATAAATGTTTAATTAACATTGATAAGACTGCTTCAAGTGATGGGAAGGAAGAGAGCAAAAAGCGAGGGCGGAAATCTAAAGATGGGAATCCTAAATTGAAGTTGAAGCGCCAAGACGCTGACTTGAAAACTTTTTATAATCCTAATTGTGATGAGGAAACACAAATGTTTTAATTTGTAAATGTAACTTGAAAGTTTCTATTCTGAATGTAAATAAACTTGATCTGGAACATGTGTCTGTTTTGTTGTTCTAAGCAAAATTAGTGGGATGATGAGTTTAATGTTAATGGAATTATAAGATGACAGATTTTCGTCTATTCACTGATCGCACAATGTGTGTCGCTGGACCAAGTCAGTCCGGTAAAACTACATTTGTAACTGAATTGCTACAATATAGAAATGAAATGTTTAACAAGAAAATTAAGAGAGTCAAATGGTATTATGGAATATTTCAACCACAACTACATTCTGCACTTCGCCAGAAAGGTTATGAGGTGAAGCAAGGGTTGCCATCAACTGAGAATATCAAAGCAGGTGACTTACTAGTATTAGATGATCTATTACGAGAAAGCAAATCTTCAAAGGATGTAACTGAAATGTTCATTCAAACTGCACATCATAGGGAAGCTTTTATTATCTACATCACCCAAAACATCTTCGATGGAGGGAAAGAGCAAAGAACTAGAAGTTTGAATACACATTATTTGGCAATATTTAAAAATCCAAGAGATAGCAGTCAGATACATCATCTCAGTAGACAGATATTACCTCAACAACCTAAAGTACTTTCAAAAATATATGAAGATGTAACAAAGAAACCACATGGTTATCTATTTATTGATCTAACCCAGGAATGTCCGGAACGACTTCGATTTCGAACAAATATCATACCTAATTCCGCTGAACCAATGACAGTTTTCTCGGTTCACAGTTAGTTTTAAGCAATGTACTTTGTTGCCTTATTATTTTCAAACATGTCGTATTCAAAGATGGTAGTCATTCCTCAAGAGGAGTATGTACAATTGACTACATTACAAAGTGCACAGGAAGTCAAAAATATAGATCAACCTATTACGAATCAACTTAAGGAACTAACACAAAAGGATATGGAAATTCAGAAGATTAAGGATCCCTATCGACGAATGCAGTTAGCAGCTGAAAACATTGACGAGAGGCGACAGATTCGTGACAAGTTGCGACGATTTATAACCTTGTCAACACCTCGACCATATCGTGTGCGCGCTGAGCGATTATTTGACTTCATTGATCCACATGTGAAGTTCAATGAGAGAGGGGAGATAATAGATGAAACAACTGGTGATGTTATTAGAAATAGTCACATAGATGACCTTCTGCAATATGCTGTCAGAGATGTAAGGCGAAAACTAGGTGCACCACAAGGGTGGACATATTTTCAGAAAATTTTATCTGATCAAAATGTACCTCACAATATTATTGGAGGACCGACTGTGAATGAATTGGATAGGGGTCACTTACAAGATGGATCAAAGAGTAAAACACCCACGATGGCGGTCAAGCGAGAGCTTGCAGATCCCGACGATCTGCAACCAAAAAGAGCTACTAGGCGCTCAATGCGTGTTGCGAAGGAGTATAGTAAATATTAAGCAAATATGAATTAAGCCTCTCTCATATCATGTCGTTACAAAAATTTTGCTGCTGTTTGAAATCTGCGCTCGAAGGTAAAGCAGAAGAGGGCATAGAGGTTGATATCAATTGTGTTAGCAGTTGCTGTGCGAGTAATACGCGTGCAAATCAGAACAAAGACGATGAGTACAGCAGTGAAACTCAGAAAGATTTATTACGACTTAAATCATCCCGCAAGTTTCAGTCGTCCGGAGGTTCTAGCCCGTGCAGCAGGTGTGGGAATAGAGAAAGTCAAGAAGTGGTTGAGGAGTCAACCGACTTACACTCTTCACAAAAATGCGAGAAAGCGGTTTCCAACAAGAAAATATGTTGTTAACAATATAGATAGTCAATGGCAAGCGGACTTGGCTGACATGCAACAGATATCACAGTACAATGATGGCTATAAATACATCTTAACCGTAATAGATATTTTATCTCGCTATGCTTGGGCACGTGCGCTGAAATCTAAACGAGGACCAGAAGTTGAAGCGGCTTTTCAGAGCATTTTCGATGAGGGGCGTGTTCCGCAAAGAATACAGACCGATCAAGGGAAGGAATTCGAAAACTCTCATGTTCGAAGTCTCCTTAAAAGTCATAATGTGGAATTGTTTAGTGTCAAAAGTGCTTATAAAGCTGCCATGGTTGAGAGGTTCAATCGCACACTGAAGACAAAAATATGGCGCTATTTCACTGCAAAAAATACACATGTTTGGGTAGGTGAGCTGCAGAAATTTGTTAAGAATTACAATGAAAGCTACCATCGAATCATTAAGATGAAACCAGTTGATGTTACCCCAGATAATGCGATGGATGTATGGCTTCGATTGTATGATAAGAAAGCGAAAAACATTTCCAATGAAAAGAAAATTAATGTTGGTGATAGAGTTCGGATTTCAAAGGTTAAGTCTACATTTGAGAAGGGGTATCTACCTAATTGGACTGAAGAAGAGTTTTTTGTGGATGAAGTAAATACAAAATTTAGACCCACCATGTATAAATTAATAGATTACCATGGCAATCCAATTGAAGGAAAATTTTACTCTTATGAATTGCAAGTAGTAGACAGAAGTGAAGAGGTGTATATGATTGATAAAATAATTAGGAGGAAAGGTCATGGCAATCAAAGGAAATATCTAGTTAAATGGAAAGGATATCCTGATTCATTCAATAGCTGGATAACGCACCAGGATCTACAAAATGTGGAGATGGGAGACACTCGTAACTTTTAAGCTAATATAGCATGTGACTTCTTCCATATATGACTTTAACATGTCTACTAACTTCAATATCATTCTTCCAAGCAATAGCAACCCCAAGATATTCCCAAGTAACAAACCATCTCTATACTCTGTTGAATTCGCTAATCCAATTACTCTGCATGGACCCCATGAAGTTGCTCTAACTGAAATTACTTATTACAACGATATCAGTTTGCTAAAGAACAACTATTTTGAATTACATAAAGAAGTGCGAGAGAAGGATGATTGCTTTCGCATATTTCAAAATAGTCTACATGGTACATGGGCTTTTCATCATCTAACTTTACATCCTTTTTCAACATCTTTACCATCTGTTCAAAACATGATTAAAATTCAAAAGGCATTTGCAACGTCAACTTTTGATTCTAAGGTTCCCACAATGAGCTTGCAAGATACAGAAAAGGAAATCGGTAGAATGTTTGAACGAATAAATGATCTCTTCAAGCTGACTTTGAATAAATTCTACAAACCAGTCATAAAGGGGTCAACAAAATTGATGAAGGAAGGGAAGCATGTTCTTCTTGTATTAGGTAAGGATTTGAGTCATACTTTTGGGTATTCCAGAACAACTTTCTCATCAAGGTATTGGTACAATGGACGTGGGTGGAATTCGGAGAGGAAAGTCACTGATTTTAAATGTAGAATTGTGCCATTGTATGCATTACAAAAAAGGAGCATCCGAGTAAAAAATAAATTTGAGGTCATTAGAAGTGTTGAAGACTTTGCAAGAAAGTTTCAAGGATCAGTGCCAGAAACGTTAATGACTTGTGAATATAAGAAAGAGAAAGTAACTTTATTTACTGTTGAAACGGAGGCAGAATTTATTGTTTTTACTAAAAAGACACCATTGGAAAAGTCTGAGTCCGCTGTTATTGAATTTGGATCTGAAATGATTGGGATGTTTAAGGGCCTTGAAAGCGCACCTTGGTTGACAGAATTAAATGATACATTCAAGGTTCAATTGTCCTCTTCTAAACTCAAAGCATCAACAAATGCTTCATGGGATATCCACGTATACAGCAAAGACATATCGGGTGATGAATTGTCTACTTCCAGTGAACTTGTAAAAAGAGTTAATTTGAACATTGAAAGCTTGAAAACGCCATCTGAATTGTGTACAAAGTTAAATGAGTTTGGTGTAGATTACCTTGATGCAGATGAATATCACTTTTCTTATGATCCACATAAGAAACGCATGATTCTAAAGGTAGGGATGAACTCTCTTATCAAGCTGGATAGCGTGTTAACGACCACATTGGGATTCTCAAAATCAACTATTTATGAAGGTACATCAATAGGCGATACAGCCCCATCACTAGAGCGTGATATAAGTAACTTATACGTCTATTGTAACATTATTGAATATACAAGGGTTGGCGACATTGAGGCCCCACTTCTGCGCACATTTCCTCTCTCATCCGTAAGGAAGCAACTAATCAATCGAGAATTTTTTAACACAATGTATCTACCAATCAGCCGAAATTTCATCAATAGAATTGACATATCAATTCATGATGATGCAGGAGAAGTAGTACCGTTCTGTGGTGGTGTTACTGTTTTGACCCTACATATTAGGTCACGAGAATAAGGCTTTACGCTATTGTGACTTCCATAGTTATTCAATAGTCATAATGACAGGCATTTACAGTAGACCATCATATCAGAGCGGTTATCCCGTGTTTGTTGGAGGTAGACGACAAGTTGGAGGAGGCATATTTGGTGCACTAAGACGTATGGTTCTTCCAACACTCAAAAAGTATGGCGTACCAATCATGAAGCGTGTTGGAAGCAGGGCTTTAGATTTTGGTGCAAATGTTGCAGCTGATGCGCTTCAAGGTGAGGATATCGGTGAATCTATGAAAATGCGCGCGCAGCAATCTGCCATAGACGCATTAGATGATTTAACAAAGACGAGACGTACAGTTCGGAAGAAGCGTAGGAAGTCAAGACAAGTTGGATCAGGCCGAGTTACTAAGCAAAGACGCAGGAAAAGTAAAAAGCCGACTAGAGCAGCACGTTCTAAATCTAGACGTCGAGTGAAAACAAGAAAGCGCAAACGAAATTCCACAGCTACTAGAAACAAGTCAAAACGAAGGAAGACAACATATTTGTAGAGCTAATACGATGCAGAGTATCAATTCGGCTTTGTGTTTCTTCGATTCTCCCCCTCATCAGACAGACATCATCTCCTCAACAATTGTAGACATAGTCCCCACAACAAATATCGATGGTAACCAGCAGCCTATTCAGTTTGATATACCTGCCAATCCTCAAGATTATATTGACTGTCAATCCATTGATTTAGAGTTGTGTATACAAATTAAGAAGACTGATGGTACAAATATCGATTCATCCAAGGATAAAGTGGGGTTAGCAAATCTTCCTATTGCCAGTCTGTTCTCAGATGTGTATCTAATATTGAATGACAAACAGATTGAAGGAGGGGATCGAGCATATCCATATGGAGCATATATACATACAATGACTCAATTTCAAAAGCAAGCTAAACAGTCACACTTGCAAGTTTCTGGGTGGTATGATGATCAGCAAGGGAAATTTGATGATGTCTCAAATACAGGGTTGAAAAGACGAATGGATTTAACAGCGGATTCAAAGGAATTATACTTGAAAGGACCCGTCTATCTTGATTTCCTTCGTCAATCTAGATATCTGCTATCACAGGTTAAAATGCAAATAAAATTTATTCGCGCAAATCCTGAGTTCGCGTTAATGGCTTTTGGAGCTACAAACTATCAAGTCAACATAAGTAATGCCGTGCTCAATGTAAGTCGAGTAACAATGAACCCGTCAGTCATCAACGAGCATGCGACAGGATTGAGGAAAAAAAATGCAATATATCCAGTTAATCACAGTGTGTTGACAAACTTCACAATTGGTGCGGGATCATCCTCACATGCCTACCCAAATCTTTTTCCCACTGCAATGCCAAAGGCGGTGTATATCACATTTGTGGAAAATGAGGCATTCATTGGTGCTTTTGAAAAGAATCCATTCAATTTCCAACACTTTAATGTTAGCAAACTAGCACTCTATCAGGATGGGAAATTTGTATCTTGCAAAGCATATGAGCCTAATTTCAAAGATGGTAAATTCGCACGTGAATATGGTTCTATTTCACCGCCCTCAACATGTTTAATACAGACGATTCAAATGGAATTACAATGGATATGTACAAGAATGGCTACTTCTTCATTATGTACAACCTCACAGCAGATGCAGATCTAGGTGGTGAAAGCGTAGGAGTTACAAAGCCTGGAAATCTACGACTGGAGGTATCATTTGAGTCACCTTTGAAGAAAACAATTACTTGTCTCATTTATGCTATCTATGATAGCAAAGTTGAGATAACAAGAATGAGAGACGTGACTGTCAGCTATCAGAGATGAGTAACTTAAGCAACATAGAAATCTTGAGGAAAATGAGGAAAGCTCATCCCTACTCCAAGACAATATTTCTCAATGGCCTTTCTAGAGATAATTTACCTGATTCAATTCCTTTCTATCCTTGTTCGCTTATCATCAATACGGATACCAACAATCTTCCCGGAAAACATTGGATTGCTGTATACATCAATCGTTATAAAGTTGCCGAATATTTTGACTCTCTTAATCAACCTCGTTTACATGATATCGCATTATGGATGAACAGGTTTTCCTGGACTGTTAGGAAAGTGACATCGTTCCCACTTCAAAGTAATACATCTCTAATGTGCGGTGGCTATGTACTCTATTTTGTCAACGAGAGACCATTGAAAAATAACTGTAAAAGTGCTTTAGAACTATTTTCAAAAAACTGTGATAAAAATGATGTAATTCTTACTAAATATGTTGAAACAGTTTTGAAATAAAGTTTTATGTTGTATCATTAACTTGCTCTCTTTTTTCCAAAACAAGGGTTTATAAGGAAAACAAAAACATGCTCATATTTCATTATCTATTCACATATATACAAAAAACATGTTCACATTTCATTATCTATCCACATATATACAAAATCTACAATTTGGTTTTCATGAAACATTTTTTCAAATCACATATGATGGGAGGCACATCACTTATGTCTTTAATGCCGGTTATCACAATCTTTCCATTATGGAACACATGAACATGATATGGATGCCAGTTAGTCAATTGAGCTGCTGGAAATAACTCCACTTCATAAGTTAGATTATGTGATGATGTAACTTTACGGAAATCATAGTGATAATGTAATTCACATAACACGGTCATTGTCTTCACTTTCCAATCAGATAATGAATCACCAAGTAAATGTTCCAAAGTTAAGTGTAAATATGAGAGATCACCCTCCATGACCCTTCCAATACATTGGATTGTTCCATTTGGAAAGAATAGGATAGTGAGAGATCTATCCTTCCTCTGAATCCTCCATGTTAACATTGAGGGTCTTCCAAGATGTAAGCTCGTTGTCGGCTTCAATTTGCGTTTTATCAGTAACCATTGTTTTCGGTTGGGTATATTCCTCTCGATCTCTTGTAGATTGAGTTTTGACTTTGCTTTTGTAGTTAACATCCGATTTACAACTTCCAACCGTTTGATGTCCTCCATCTTTAATGAATGACGTTATCTGTGGTAGTATCTCCCTTGTAAAGGTTTCCCATGTGACGTCACTGAAACGAAAAAATCGATATTCAACATCTTCACGTTTTGGTGAACAGACGTATAGTTTGACTGATGAATCACACTTTATCCATACCTTGTCATCGAGAGGAATCTTGATCCGAGTCTTATGGTTGTCAATGAGATCCGCAAAGTCTTTCAGTGAAGGCAATGAGTCAATACTAATGCAAACGCCACGATGTTTTCGATCACTATTTGCTATTGAATGACGAAATGCTATTCTGTTAGAATTTGTTATGTGAACGTTTTGAACGTCACTAAGTTTCCATGTTCTAATGTAATGAGGCATGTTCCGAAAGCTATGTCTCAAATTTAAGTTTAATGTTTGCCTAAAGTTTGCTATTTTATTAGCTCAACATATCGGAATGATGTTGAGTACAAATTCTTCACATATTCATTCACATTAGGACTACCTATTTATTAGTAATCATTTCTACATATCGGAAAGATGTAGAAATTTCAATTTTAGTAAGACTACTTATGTATTAGTAAGTGTTGCTACATGTCGGAAGATGCAGCAATCGCAAGATCTATTACAAGTGGAATATTATATTGTTTTTATTTAGACTTATTCTACATCACCTGTGACAGGAAGGCATCTCCTTCTCTTCGACGGTGGGGGAAGACCTAGGCTATAGTGTCCATATGGTAATGATAAATTTTTATCCAGCCAACAGCGCTTATCCTCCCAAAGTGAAAGACCTCGCTTCCTAAATGATTTTGTGCTAACTATGTGATTTTTTGAATTTATAATTGTCATATCTTCAGTTGTATCATTCTCACTATAATAGACACTCCTATAGTCATCATGTTTCAATTTTTTAACTGCTGCTCTCTGAATTCCTTTTGCACGTTTGATGCTATGATTGGTAGAGTCTAGATATTTCATGGAATACATTTTCGGTTTTAGTAGGATCATTTCCTCAAGCAACTTTCCAGCACACTCATCCTTAAAACAACCTAATCTAGCTTTGTTTGTAGTTGAGTATAGTCGGTGATGACTGTCATAGTTTGAAGAGTCAAACTTTTCACCGAAGTATAGAAGTATATCTTCCAGACGGACAGATGGTGATGTGTATAAACATAGGAAGAAACTATCGGTATCACCTCCACAAAGTCGCGTTCTATTTATCAGTGGACATCCTTTTAGATCATTGTAATATAATTGATACATTTCCAACTTACTATAGTCAAGTACTGCTTGACCAACATATATTAATTTATTTAAAACTATTGAAGGTTTGTACATTTCCATACCAACCAGATCTTCATCAAATATTTTGTGTTGAACATAGAGAGGATGATTTGACAATTTCAGTAGTTGTTTCTCATTGTTGACTAGTTTAAATTTTTTCCTTCTCCTTACATTTTCCATTGTTTTACCATATAAAGAATTATTTTTCAATTTGTAGAATGACTTTTCGAAGTCAGTGTTTGATTGAGCCCTCTTTTGAGAGTTCATATCAATGTATGTTTTTAACCAAGGCTTTTGTGTGAATTTTATGCCACTATGAATCTTCTTGATTCTCATGCCCATGCTCAAGTAAAATTTTAAAATTGAATAGTGGACTACATAATTTTCCCTATCAAATTGATGGAGCAGAAGTTTCTTGATAGAAGAAAAATGTGTATTTGGTCTTACGTTTTCATATAGATTTTTCATATAGTGTGAAAACATTCTCTTTTCAATCATCTGCATTTCTGGAGCTAATGGGAAATCGGCAGTGTCATCATGAATGGCTGCAGGATACTCTAAATCTAAATCAAAAATGTAGCCGATTTCACCATCATCATCTATATTTTGAACATTTTCTTCATTTAAAAAATTATCTAATTCACTTTCATTCAACCATTTGAAATTTGAGTGGGGTAGATTCCTACTGAGTGAAGAACCGTAAAGGTTATTAACATCTAAGTAGGTCAAATGTCGACTTTCATGTACCGTATTTACTCTAATAGAACCCGGGGGGCTCTATTAATTCAGATCGCTCTGACCAGGGTTCTATTAGAGGCCCGGGTTCTATTGGAGGCCCGGGTTCTATTTAATTACATTGAAAAATGATCACTAAAAGATTAAAAATATGACATCAGCCATAGAATTCGTTGAACCTACATAAAAATGCGGGCCTATTGTATGCCAGTTTTTGCTGTTACTGCTCAGTATACCGTAGTAGAAGTATTTTTTACATTCACTATGCTCATGGCATTTTGAGTGGCGGATGTGTAGAGGATTATGAAAGATCCGTAAGCTAACCCGGTGATTGTAATTTAGTCACAAAAATTTCAGAGACCCACTCGCTGTGCAAAGGAAGAACGGCTACCAGTTGAAAAAAATCTCTATTGGTCTCTATGTAAAAGTCTCTATAGGCCTATCTACATCTATCATTCGTCTTCATCAATAATCATCAGCTCGTCCTCTTCTTCGTGTTCTTCATCGTTGTCAAGGTCAACTTCTACTTCGCACAAGCGTGAGAGGGCATCATGGCATGGATGCCCTGCCTTGAAGCATTCGATGAGGTCATCTTCGCTACCATCCAATGCATTGGTGATGGCGCATTGTTTGAGTGAATCAATGATCTGCTGTGTAGGGATGTCGGCCCATGCATCTCGCACCCAAGTCGCGATAAGACGGAAGCTGGGATGTCTCATGTTGCCACTTTTCGTGAATTCATGTGGTCCACTAATCATCCACTCGTCGTAGAACGATTGGATCTTACTCTTCAGTGAACGATTCCAAGACACGTCTGGCGCTTGAATCAGGCCTGTGCAGCCTCCTGGTATGACAGCGCTGTGAATCCGCATCTTGCGCAACGTTTTCTTTGTCACCTGAGACAGATGACAGCGGAATGAGTCCCAAACAATCAACCGCTGGCTGAAAGAAAGAGATCCCAATATACGTCGGAGATAGTTGCTTGCAGTGAAACTGTCACTGTTGTCACACAACTGCTCGAAAATAATCATCGCCTGTCTCTTGACCATGTTCCTGCTTACGCGTAGTCGCTGTTCTCGTCGAGATATGATCCAGTAGGCTAATTGCAATTCAAGTTCGTCAGATTGTACCTTTCTACCTCCGCCTTCACATCGCATCTTCTTGCCATTTCCGACTTTTCTCAGTTCTCCTTCTCTTGCGCGCCAGTCTCTCACTGTCTTACTGTCGATCTTGAATTCCCGAGCTGTTTTTTCTACGTTGTTGCAGTTCTTGAGATAATTGAGAGTCTCGATTTTGAAGTCGATATTGTATTGTCTTCGCTTCTTTGAACTCATTCTTGTCGTGAAGAAATACGAACTGTTTGCATGATATTCATTCAAGCACTCTTAACATCCCCTTCATCGATCTTTTTTACGACACCTTAGATACTGCACTAGACATACTCCTAACGAAAAAGGGTTCTGATTGGCTCAGTGATACTAGCATGAATAATACGTTAGATAGCGCGGTGTGCGTATTGGTGTGTGAGCACGCGCGCGCGTAACATACCGCACTTTTTCCCGTCCGGCAGCTAAGTGGAGATGAATGCCGATAGTAGCGTCTGCTCTAGTGACCTGATGTGTATTGTTTCCTTTACTTACGTGTATCTCCCGTCAATTGAATTTTGTTACTAAAAAATACTTTTTGGTTCACCTACGAGGTCAATAAGATGCTACTGAGTCTCACCCGGGTTCTATCAGAGACCCCGGGTTCTATTAGAGGCCCGGGTTCTATTAATTCAGATTGCTCTGACCCGGGTTCTATTGGAGACCCGGGTTCTATTAGAGGTCCGGGTTCTATTAGAGTAAATACGGTATATTATTTCCTAATTCTTCAATGCGTGCACGCGCTCGGTGAATGTTGGTGAAAGTCATACCCCCTCTAATTCCTCGTTCAAATAGATTGTACATATTTTCATCTTGTATGTAGTGTGGGGGATCATTGGAAGAGAAATTTAGTGCTGAGGTAAAGCTAAGATGTGGGAGACTGACAAAATGTACAGGGTCGACTTCATCCTCACGTTGACTCAATGCTCTAAACACTTCAAATATGTCTGCCAACAATAAAACATCTAACTTCAGATATGCCAGCATGTAATCACCAAATGTGCTACAATTAAATTCAATCCACGCCTTGTTAGCGTGTTCATATTCACTATCGGAACAGTGCTCACGAGTAAGATCATTATAGAATTCAAATTGTGGTGGTAGACAGTCTTCCGTCAACGTGTTTAAGTTTTTGAAGTATGAATATGGAAACACTCCCTTCTGATATAAAACATTATCACTTAATTGTGGAAATTCTACCCTTAATGTCTCTACATGCTCATACGTTTGCAAGCCCTTGGCTAATTCACTCAAGGATGCACTTAGAAATTGATATGAGTCTAAGAATTTTAGTTTAAAGTATACTGTCTTCCCTTTGTATTCATTTACAGGGACACTGGCGGATAAAGTTATATATTTTTCAGCAGTTGCTGCTACAACATCTAATTTCCAAGACTTCATTCTTCCAATCGCTTTATAGCAAACGATGTGGCTATCATAATTTTTAAAATTGTGGAAAAATATGGGGAGCTCCCGTCTGTTAAGTCTTAACCGGAGATTGCATTTCCTACATAATGTTTGCCTATATCGTCCGGTGATATGATCATGATCACGAACTTTTATGACTTCATCGCTGAATTTTGATTTACATTTGTTGCAACATTCTGCATTCTCGTGGCGTGCTTTTTCATCCGCTGACAGTGACATTGGCTGCCTAGTTGTTGCACATTGGTTGTCATATAAGTCTTGGGCTACAGTTTCTAAGTGGTGCAAGAAACTAATAATGCAATTTTCTCCCTCAAAGAGGTAATACTTGTTTTCAAATTTTGATTGAAGGGCATTATGCCAGACATGATAAGCTCCAATAGCCGCAGGTTTATGTATTTTATTATCAATGTAGCACTCTATATCTGCATAAATTACTAAAGGAGGACTTAGTTGATATTCCATGCTACTTGTTAGTACTTTTAGATCTGTCGGCATTTTTTCTATTTGTGCTTTTCCTCGAATGCAAAACTGGAAATGTCGTTCTAGTGTTGTCTTATATGTGAATGACTGAGTGCATCTTTCGCAGAAGTATTTATGTCTTTTTAAAGTTCTCCTATACAATCTTGACAGCTTTGGAATTCCACAATAGTGTGCTGCTCCATTGTTTAGAATTAGCAAAATATTAACCGTTTGCCTACCAGTAAAGTTACTATTGTAACGAACACCTTTGAGTCCATTTTCATAAAAGTGAATGTTAATTTTAATATCATTATTTTTCTCAAATTTTGGAATATCTTTGATTGATACTGGTGTGGAAATGCCTTCCATATTTAGCTCAGACGTCCACTCACTATATGATTTTACTTCATTCCTTGAATAAGGTACTTCATTATAATGCAATATTGATAAAACTGCATATAGGAAGCAATCATTTGCATTTGAATTAACATTAATGACAGCTTTAGAGTTTTTTAACTTCTTTGGTAGAGGAAATGATTGTCCACCTGACAGTATTGGACTTGTTATTACATTGAACTCTATATTTTGTACATCATCTATAATCCAATTGCTACCCTTTTTTGTGAAGGCTTCAATATGATTTATTAGACTATTTAGATGATCCTGAAACCAAGCATCATAGTCATAAATATAGTTTGAGGATGATGAGGTAAAGTGTGCGAGAAAAGTTTCTTCTTCTTGAGGATTAGAACGGACATAACGAATTTGTGCAATCAGACGACCGCGCAATTGATAGCTCCTTAGTAAGTCAGACACTAAATTCCCTAACATGGAACGCATGCTTTCTAAGAATGATGTTATGTCCACAGTAGGTGTTGTTGGCGTGATATCATACACACGTGCATGACCATTGAGTGCGCTTTCACTGAGACTAACAGTTCCATAGTTATTATGCATATTCATCTCACTATTTGTGTTATGTACATTCATATGCTGTCGAAATCTACTTATAGAGTTATACGTTTTGCCACACCGAGAGCAGTATTGCATAAAGTTTTGTATGTTAGTTGAAGCGCTGGTTGTTGGCTTAGAAGTAGATCTATTTTGATTATTTGAATTTGACTCTGTTATGCTATCATTCGGTTTATTATTGCATACAAGTTTATGTCTCTTAAGATTATCCATCCTATTCGTCTTATATGGACACTTGCTACATTGATACGTTTTTCCTAACTTACAAAATTTTTCATGTCGTTGCAAATTGCCTATGAGAGTGAACACTTTTCCACACTTGGTACAGACAACCATGATTATTGATGAGGATTGAAATTAGCAAGCCCTTATATACATCTACCATCTAATGACGTCAGCGTCATCACCAGCCAATACCATATGTTCCGATCTGTTGTAAAGAGAAAACACATAAAATTTCAACAATTTTTTTTTTTCAAAATAGAAGAAAAAAGAAGTAAAAGTAATGAAGTTATAGTTTGACGCATTTAACAATGCCACTATGATAAAGTTTTAGGTGACTGCAGCTGTCACTACAGCCACCCAAATCGTCCATCCTTGTAAGGCGCACTTTTCTGATCCCATTTTGGGAACAGTCGAGGTGGACAAGTGTCTCTTTATTGTGCTGTTGACTGGTGGTTACTTGGGAGGCCAACAGGAGGTTTGATTGAGTAATATTTCTTAGAGACTCAATCAAACCTCTATTGTCCTCCTTCAACTTAGCCTCGCGGGCCTCAGCCTCCTTTAGGCGCTCTTGGCAACGACGGAGTTGCACCTCAACGTCTTGTACCTCTTCTGCTGTCGCGTCGAGATCCACATTATACTGCCGGACAGGGAGAGCAGCTGGAGGTGCGGGGCAGCAGCGTGAGGGGAAGGATCTGCGGCTAGGATCGGAGAGGAAGGATCTGCGGCTGGGATCGGAGAGGAAGGAGCTGCGGCTGGGATCGAAGAGGAAGGACGCAGTGGAGATAACGGAGCCAGTGTCATCATGGGCGATAAAGGAAGGCGCACACTCCAGCTCGGAGAAGCCCGGATGTGGCTGAACGAGACCTCCTCCTGAGATGCACACATCGCGGAGTCCTGTAATCGAAAGAAACAA
Source organism: Prostheceraeus crozeri (assembly GCA_907163375.1). Taxonomy (NCBI): domain Eukaryota; kingdom Metazoa; phylum Platyhelminthes; order Polycladida; family Euryleptidae; genus Prostheceraeus; species Prostheceraeus crozeri. Next base: position 93,169 of record CAJQUW010012670.1, read on the forward strand.
TTGTTTATCATCTATTTAGCATTTTACCATTGATGAGATATAAAAGTGAATTTCTCTTACCTCCGGCTGGATTGTGACCTTCTGATCGGTTCCAACCTCTGTCTCACGGGGCAACGAGTCATTCTAAAAGATAAATCAATCTATTACAAACAAAAAACATATTTTAATAGAAAATTCTGTACTCATGCAGTTGACCAACTTTGATACTTACATTTGTAACAGGATCATCATCCTCATCGGAAGAAGATGTCGGCGAAGAAGTCGCTGACGACGTTTCCTCATCAGATGAAGTCGCTGACGAGGTTTCATCGTCCTCTGATGAAGACTCCCGAATCGAATAGGGCTTTTCTTCATTGTCTTCCACCGATGTACTTGTCGCTGGCGTCGACAGGAAACTGCGATGCTTCCTGAGGGACAGCGATCGCACAACCTGCAGAGAAAAATAATATAACATGCTCGCAACTCATTGACGAAGTATGTATGTTTTTAAAAATACTTGATGCATTTTCAGTTATTGTTGACTGAGACCTATGTAATGACACTTACGGGACTCGAAGGTAGTCTGCTCCTCGGTGAAGATAAGCGCGGAATTTTCGGGCAGCCTTGAACACTGGGAAACAGCTGAAAGTAGGAAAAATTCATGTTTAATTTCACATTGAGAACTAATAAATAACTGAAATGCTTACATTTCGCAATTTTTCGGCCACTACATCCTCATTAGTCTTTGTCGGGTGAGGTAGCTCACTCTGAAATGTTTAAGCAATGTTGATTTACTTTATGTATAGAAATAATTAAATTAGTCAATAAATACTTACATCTTTAGCGAAAAGTTTCTTCTGAACCAACACCTTGGCTCTCTTCGGTGGGGGCATCAGTACATCCTGAAATGTTTTACAACATATAATCATTTCATACATAATGAAGTAGTATTTTTTTATTTTTCTGCTGTGAGCCAGTTATCCGTTGAAACTAGCATGTAGAATTGATGGCACTCACCTCACAATCACTAAAAGTCTCATCGATGAACTCCCGAGACTTAGGAACTTTCCTCTTAGGAACTCGCGACTTTTGAGGCTTATCCTTTGGAGCAGGTTCATCCAACTGGGAAAGCACGCCTTCAGTCGGTCGATCCTTCCCAAAAAGACGCTCCAACTTCTTCTTCTCAACTTTGGAGGTTAAGTTAATCCCCTTTCTCCCATTTAGTTGAGCACAAGGGGTGTGCTTGGTAATAAATGCTTTCGCGGAGTCACTATTCACCTTTGCATCGCTCCTTTCATACCTCTTACACGTGAGGCAGTAGAGGTACGTGCAGTCCTCTCGGAAGGAGCATTCCTTATGCCCGCTTTTGTTCGCATGTCGAACGGGCAGTTGGCAAGTCTCACAGAAGTGGAAGATGAGACGTTGCCGTGCGATGCTTTCTTGTCGAACCATTTCTGTAGAGGATAAAAAAATTTTATTATAATTTAATCTCTTTTTAAATGAGAAATCATTTATGTACCATCTTCAAACCTTTATTAAGTACTAGATTAATATTTGACAAATCTTAAGAAGAAATAAAATTTGAAGTTGAAATTGAAACCGAAAGTCGAAAATTAGATATTTATTCGAAAAGGGTTAGCTCATAAGAAGAGTTGAAATTTGGAAACAGCTGATTTACTATTATTTAATTTCGAAATTAATTTAATGAAATGAAAGTGAAATTTCGAAAATTTCAACCAATCCTCAATTTGTTTAATTAAACAAGCTTGAATTTTATACATCTGTTAGCAGATGACAGACTGAATATTTAAAATGGATGAAGGCTTTATTTAGGTATCTTTTTATTTATTTACAAACTGTGAAAATCTTGTTGATTCAAATACACTTACATTTAAACTGATATATTCATGTCTCTCGCTCAGTGACTTAATATAGGATGAAAAATTAAAATAAAAAAACATGGTTAATAATATAACATAAAGTGTTCCTATCCTAAAAATCCAAGCTTCTATATTTAAAGCTATTTGGTTATAAAAACTTAATAATGTTCCTACTCCCGAATATCCTATAAAGTAGCAGAACATGACAATGAAACTCACTTTAGAATTGTAATAAGAACCGGAGAACGGAGGAACGAAGAACGACGTCTGTTATGGACACTAAATAATTTGAAAATGAGTGAAAATTCGTTGTGTGCAACTTCTTTATATATGAAATTGACAAAGCAACTATGAACAAAGACCTTATGACATCACATCTTGGAATTGGTACGGTTAAACAAAATTGATAACTCAAACAAGAATTGGAACAGCTGGTTTATTTTTAACCTTAGAAATGGAAGTGCCATCATATGTGTTGAAAGATTTCTACATGTAAACAGTAGAGTGAATTCAAAGTAACATGAACTGATGGACTGATGTATTATTTGATATACATGTTATTATTAATAGTCATATAATGATTCATATTTGAAGTTATAAAACGTGTGGTTTGAATAGAACATTAAAATTTGAATTAAGCGCTAAATTTCGAAAATTCAAATTTCGCGCCAAAATTCGAATAATCAAATTTAAAGATTTTTTCGAAAATTTGAATTTCGCGCCAAAATTCAAATAATCAAATTAAAATACTAGGTTAGGGTTAAGGGTTAGGGTTAGGGTTAGGGTTAAGGTTAGGGTTAGGGTTAGGGTTAGGGTTAGGGTTTAGGGTTAAGGTTAGGGTTAGGGAAGCAAGAAGAGTATCTATGGCACCCGGAACCCATGGGTAAATAAATTTTCGAGTGCGCGAAGCGCACGAGCAAATTTATTTACCCTATAATCCGAAAAATTTCGAGGGCGCGAAGCGCCCGAGAAATTTTGAGGCCCCCCCCCCGCCGTGTATGAAGTGTATGAAGGTCAAAGGTCAAGGTCAGGTCTAAGGTCAAGGTCAAGGTCAAGTGTAGAGGTTTGTATATTATGGTCATTTTTAGTTGTAAAACTTTAACTTTGAAAATTTGTAAACTTAGTCATTTTTGTAAAAAAACTTGGAATTTTTCAAGTTGCATACAGATGCATACAACTAGGATTTTTTCATCAAATGGGTACATACAATATATCATTCGAATGCTCTTTTCATGCTGATTCTAATGGTGTATTGTATGACACATGTATGACATATAACTAGAGAGCTACATGTCTTTAAAGAATGGGCTAAAAACTTAGTGAATTTAAAAATCTAACATTTGTCTGCTTGCATACAGTTGCATACAACTAGGATTTTCCCATCGAATAGGTACATACCTTATATCATTCTAAAGGTCTTTTCATTCTCATTCTTATGGTGTCGTGTATGACACATGTATGATATCATCCTGGACTGCTACAAGCATTTTAAAATTAACAACATAACTGTTTCTTTAAAAGTTATATGTTCCTATTTATTTCAAGTTGAAGTCTTCATACTTGATTTTTTTGTTTCAATTCAGTTATTGAACATCATTAATTGTAGATAGTTATTCCCCTTTCCCATTCAGACCTTAATTGAAGACCGATTTGTGAAATGATAAAACAAGTCTGTTCATATATACAAATAAATATTAAATAAAGAGATTAAGAAAAAACACACTAAATGTCATCAAGGTAAGGAAAGGGTACAAGTTTTTTCAAGTCCACTTGCACATGGATCCTGGTCTTCTTGGGCGCACAGGGACAGCGACGTGGTGTGTCAAGGTCGATGACCGAAAATTCGAGAGCGGTTGTGAGGTTCCGCTCGTTCGGCTCCATCCTCATGAACACCCGTTTGGTGTGATACTTTTTCGGGGCGTTCTTGACTTTAACCGTGACCCGTCCATAAAGTGGCGTTCGCATGGACTTCTTATTCATGTGACGCATCGTCTCAATTGATACGTCACTATCCTCATCACTCGAGTAGTCGGGCGATGCAGGGGCTTGGGTGAACACCACCGGCTCCTCGTTTGGTGTTGTCGATCGCTCCATCGGAGATTGGGGAGGTGTACTGGTACGTTCCACTGGCGAAGTGGTACGATCAGCAGTACCGTTCTCAACTGCGGCTTTCTGTTTGCGATCCATTATGACTTGTAGATTTAAAATAATTGTAACTTGTAAACGTGAGGATTAGAACCTTTGATAAGAATTGGTACAAACCTCGGACTTATATACTTTTTAAACAAAGGAAATCCTAACAGCCAATCAGAGAGGTACCGAACTTCCCTAAAGAATATATATAACTATATAAAGGATGACATTGTTCCAAACTGTTAAGTACTTATCCTCAACGTTCCATAACAAGAAGCATGTCCTCAAAACCACTATTTTATTTTCAAAATGACAGCCAAGTCATTATGGGAGGTCAGTTGGACATGACCATGCATCTGTCTTGCGGCTGCAAAGTGGCCCTATGGAAGACCTTGACTGTCTCTGCACTTCAAAGGCGGAATGGACTACCGGTGAAGTGTCCGGTACACGAATGTGACCATGAATTTAGTAAAAATCCGACATTCCATGAGTGGTGTGATGACTTCTTGAAGATCATGGAGTCGCCTGAGGGACGTGATTTGCACCCCTCATTTATTTTTCACGCTTAAATTAAACTTACATTGTAAATCTCTTGTCTTTTCATTTTAAACATAGTTCTGGAATTGGTTTTCTTATTGGGGAGCAACTAAATCATAACTGCACAGTAAAGTTTCACATCTAAATAGTGCTACATTAAAAATAATTGTCACAATAGTCGCAATTGAGCAAACCCATTCAAAATCAAACAACGGACGTCTATCGGTACGTACCCAAGTGCTCAGAACCAAACCACACAAGTTCGATCATAGACGTTCCGAAACACAGTGTACCAAACACATGTACCTATCCAGTAAAACAGATCTCATACAAGTTCCTATTGATAACACTGAATTATACATGTACCTATCCGTGTGCCTATCGATAACTAAACTATACATGTACCTATCCATGTACCTATCCATGTTCCTATTGATAACACTAAACTTTACATGTACCTATCCATGTACCTATTGATAACACTAAACTTTACATGTACCTATCCATGTACCTATCCCTGGCAAGTAGGGCACAGTTTTCACTACTCACAAGATTGTGGTGAGGATGCAGCGCCTTAACCTTTAATGCACATCAGGTCCTTCCGTATTTTTATGCTTATACTAATTCAATGACTTACACATGACGACTACGAAGCAGCATAAAAGTTCATAAAGTGGGATCGTCGGGCACTTATTGGGTGAGAGCAGAGATGCGATGAGGGTTGGTGAACTATCTTATTGTTTTGATAGTTAACACAACAGACTAATAATGCGTTTTCAAACCTCCAATCGGTCGGTCGGTGCGATGAGACCATAGCGACTGTGAGAGAGGAATTCTATAAGCCAATCCCTGTTTTAATTGAACAAGTTTGTGTTCCATGAGCATGAGTGTAGTAATGAATAACAAACTAATGCAGGAGATTTCGGTCATCAATCTAAATTCTTTTATTGTCTGATCGAGGTTGAAGTAATGATTGGACAAAATAAATCACTAAATCAGTGTAATTCAGTATGATATCACGGCAACGACTCAGACGAATAGCGAATCGCCTTAAAATAATAAGCAGTCCGATTAAATTATCCGAAACGATTTTGCGATACCTATGCTTCCGATTCGATTATCCGATTCGATTATCCGATTTAAAAATGAAGTTCCGAATATTCGGATAACTTAACTATTTAGTCCGATTATCCCATTACCCACCTCTGCCAACTGTATACGCAAAAAAATCATCTAAAGGTTACGAAATATCGCACAGTGCTTTTCTGGTGTTGATGATACTTGACGATTACAAATGTATCACAAAGTCAGAGTGACCCTCAACATAATTAGAAAGTTTTCAGTCCCGGGCCCGCTATCTTAGTACATGGTGAGAAGGGATGCGACAGAGTGGATCAGAAAAGTGATGTGGATGGAAGTGGATGGCAAAAGTGAGCTAAGAAGACAAACGTGGACCTGGACAAACGCGATTAAAGAATACCTCAAACGCGTTGGAAGCCAGGAAAGCAGACTCTCAGGATCGGTCGAAATGGAAGTTCATAGTCAAGCAGCAACGTCTAATCCAGCATCCTCTCGAAACGAAGGACGCAACAGGGGATTAGTGAGTGAGATGATGTGTAAGTATTCTGAGGTAATGAACATTATTGTGTCAGCAGATCTTGCATCGCTAGTCACTATCTAAAAATAAAATAAAATAATTATGCTTTAAAACAATATTTTTTTGTCTCCAAAAAGAGTTGAACTCAATATCACTGTCAATGGGAATAATGGAGCCCGAGATTTTTCTAATTTTCTTTCTCTCCTCAGGTCACTAAACTCTGTGAATTCGGTCACCGCTGCGAAAGATGATGGAGATTCCAATGTGCTCGATTTCATATTGCCTCAACCGCCACCAAAAAGAAAAAACTATGCACGAAAGTCAATCTGTGGACGTTTGAATCCTGACTTATATCCGTGAGTTGCATTTGAATGCTTCTGACACCACATCTTGTCGCTTCGTGTCAAGATGAAGTTAATGCAAAAGAACTTTAGGAAATTAAAAAAAAATCTACCTAATACTTCATAGTGTTTTCACATCTCTATTCCTCTATTCATATTACAATATTCCCATAATAACATAAATGACCAAGGCAAATCAGTTGACAATGACTAGATGAATAGAGTATATTTTGAAAAGAATTCACTATCTTTTGTACAAATTCCTTCCGGACTGCAACAAGATCTCAACAAATTGCAACGTTGATGTCACAGAGTAATCTGCGGCATCTATGAGACCAGCATGTGTACTTGTGGAATGTTTACGGATTTGCAAGACCTCATACGCATAAGATGTCTTGACCTGTCATTTAATGGTTGAGGATGGCCAAGATTTTGATTGTGCGATAATTTAATCAAAGCTATAATTGGAGTTATGTGCTCACGTTTGCGAGCTACTGTCACCACACGCCCAGCAGCATTCTGTACAGTCTGTAGGCGACGAAGGACCTTATTAGAGAGACCATAATGTATAGAGCATCAATAGTCCAAGAAAGATGATACAAACTCCAGAATTAGTCTTTGCAGCATCCTCTGGTAAGCTCTGTGTCACCGGACGCAGTTGACAAAGGCAAAGGAAGTGAAAAGCAGAGCGACACACAGAAACATTGGAAGATAGAGACACACGGCTATCATTACCTCAAGGTCACGCACAGATTCCAATGGGGTAACGCAAGTCGATAGGATGTTAACCGGGTACTTATTGGTTATCTCCCCCCGCGTTTTCAAATTTGTCTATAATCCTTGGAAATGAATCAGTTGTCACAAAACTTTAAGCACAAGTAAGTGAGGTTATTCTCTACCCACATGCAAAAATTTAGGCAAATCGGAGAGTACTTTTTGAATTAGTAGCGATGACTTGAAGTGCAGCGATGCCGGTAGCTTGATCTGACTTCTTATGACCTCACCGTCGGAGCAGATAGTAATTGAGGTCAACAACGTCATTTCCCGACAACTCGTAAAACGATGATGACCAGGCCATATCCCTTATATGAATATGCTTGGCTTAATAAAGGTGTGGCAAGGTAGTTGTCGTGGGAAGATTTGAAATAACAGTGGATGAGAGGAAGAGGAAGAGAGAATAGTGCACACACGAGCAACAATAATGGGTCGAGTATACGAAGTCAGATCAAGCTGCAGACTTCGCTACACTTCACGTCATAGTCTCTAATTCAAAAAGTACTTGTTCAATTTGCATATTTTTTTGTATGTGGGTAGAAAATTTGAAAAAGTACGTCTACTTGAAGTTTGGTGACGATTGATTCATTTGGGCAGATTCTAGACAAATTTGAAAACCTGGGGGGGGGAGAGATAACCCATAAGTACCGTCAACCGTACCAGCATCAATCCTCGCGACCTGCTGACGAGAGCCCAGCCATATGACAACAGTCTTATCAGGATTCAATCGTAGCCTACTCGAGATCAGCCATTTACCAATCAAGGTTGGGTCTTGGGTAGTCTTGGGGGGGGGGTACCCGAGAATCTTGGGATGCGGACCCAAGAGCTTGGATACCCCAAGAGTGAGAACCCAAGAGTAAAGAAATTGACCATGAATGATCATTTGCGGTTTTCTTGGAAAAATTCTACATATGACCACATCATGTCATAGCAAGTCATCTACATGTAAGCTTACATGTATGTACATGCAGATATGCAACCTAATTCAACCACACAATTGGTCTTTCTATGATAAAACTGCTATCATCAACTTTGATATAGACCTACCGTAAATGTCTATCTGATAGTTTATTTAATTTGCTTTTTAAACTATGCTTAACCTATGGCTTCCTTGTGAATTTAATCCATTAAACTAGATGTAATGCATTGTGTTAGACAGAATTTTGTATGTATCATTTTGCGTGGAATAAAACAAATAATAAATGAAAAAATGCAATGCATGAAATCAATGCCTGTAACGCTTATGCTGTTAAATTGGTAGCCTACAATAATTCGTAGATAACTTGCTTCATATAGCTTCTTGCCTTGAAAGTTAGAAACTTCGGCCTATATTGTTTATTCTACTATTAGGCTGCATGTATTAGAAATAGAAAGATATCAGCATCATTTAATGCAGTGACATTCTTTGACGATTGCTTCTTACGATTAGTAGAAATATCGTTATATCTGCATTTGTGCCATTTTCATCTCATACGAGGCCTATGTTATGTGTGTTTCGTTTCTCGATCAGATATGTTGCAAGGAATGTAGCTTAGTCATGCATGTTGTTTAAATTAGAAATTATTAGGCTGTAGACGTAAGCAGGGTTGATGATATTAAGCCCAGAGATACCCTATGCCGATAATTAAAACTTTTATCTGAATACATGGCCTCAATTCCGCAATAACAAATTCATGCAATAAATAGTAATTAATATCAAATTGCGCGAGAGATTGAGGTAGGAATGATTCAGGGTTTTTTCAGGGCAAATGTTTGGGGACCTGTAGGAACCCGAAAGTTTTCCATCTAAAATTCATAATTAGAGATCTTTTGAGCACCATCGTTGATGATAGAATTTTCAGGTTTTTCATTTTATGGATGAATATGATTGAACCTAGATTTTCTATGTTGATATTCCCTGAAACCATGTGCGTACTTTACAGTACATGCATACACCTATATGACGTGCTACTAGCTCAGTATTACCACAAGTACGTCCCACGATACAGTAAAGATTCATTAAGAGAGTTTCTGACTCGATATAATTCATTAGTCAAAAGTAAAAAGTAGTAAGCTACACTTCGCTCAACGTGACGGGCCTTCGGCGTCCAGCGCCTTCTTACCGGCCGGTGCTCAAATAACAGTCTGCAAACTCGGTGTGAAGATTTATAAAGAAGTGAATGATATCAAGAATTGCGTTGCATTTGAATGTGAGGTGATCAAAGTGAGAGGGCAGACTGTAGCAGGGTAATTCATGTCTTCTATCGATTGTTGGCTTCAAGTGTGTAATAGCTTTTGCTTCAGTGAATGTTGTGTCTCGCGTGTTCGTCAGTTTAGCAATAAAATCGACCTGAAAATCCTCGATGTTGCCTAGATCGTTATGTTTATCTTTAACATTCTCATAGAGAGCGCTGGATGCAGACTTATTGATAATTGCGCGTCTATGTTCTGCGTGCGGAGTGGAGAATTTTCTTACCGTCTTTCCAATGTAGCATTCTCTACATTTATTACATGTGTACCTATATACTACGTAGTTATCACTACATTTATACTTGATAAACATTAACAGATTTGACAGCTACAATTTTTTATAGAAATCTTTTTCTTATTTGGCATATATTTGTTATATCATTTACCTCTTTATAAATCTTCACACCGAGTTTGCAGACCGCCATTTGACCACCGACCGTTAAGGAGGCGCTGGACGCCGAAGGCACGTCACGCTGTGCGAAGTGTAACTTAATACTTTTTACCTTTGACCAATAAATTATATCGAGTCAGAAACTCTATTAACTAACCTGCAAAATGCATCGCCTGACTCGCAAACTGGTCAGCTATGTCAAGATTCATTAATCATTTTCATTTTATGTGCATCTATACACACACCATGTGCAAGACAAAATCAGATTCGAAAACCAATGGGTAGGCTGTCACGAATTTATGTATTCTTAAAGGTCCAGTCATCTACATCCAAAATGAAGTGGCAACGTCATCGAGAAAGTCGGCATCGTCGAACGCTGCCGCCGAGTGCCACGGCTGCGATGCATATTCCTCGGCAAAGCCCTCGGAGTTCAGGCCTTCGTAGTCTTCCACCTCGGTTTTCTGTGCCGTTCTCTTTTGTTTCCAGAGCTTCTTACCATATGCTAGTACATCCTTTATGCCGCGAGGAGTGACCTTGCTAACCTCTTCTCGCCAAGCAGCTTCTCCGTGATCACGTTCGCCTTTTCGTCGCTCAGAGCGCGCGGTCCATTGAGCGAGATCTTTAGCAGAGCGCTGAGCAGGCGGTTGCGCCTAAAAGACTTAACGCGATTCAGGCAGAGAAGGCTCGGTCCGCGCCGTCGAGAGTGGAACAGTCATGGAAATCTTCATGAGTTCGACGACCTCTGGGTACATGCGAACCACTCCTCTTATGCACCTTTATGCACAGTTCACCAGCGGTTTTCCATGTCTCAAGGCTCGGGGTGTTAAAGACGAACTCGATGAAGCTGCGGAACTGCAGCTTCGTCGTGGCCTCGGGCATCTTGAGTTTGGTGCACAGATTTTCGACCCGCGAGTCGACGCAGTCACCGCACTCTTCGACAGTGCCGGGAATATGATACGGGTCAAAGACGCCAAAGGGGGTAAGGATGTCGTGATCGGGAAAGCGAGTGTCGAGGCTGGCGGCGAGTTTTTGGATATTGCGCTTCGTCAGAGCAGATATCGATACAGCAACAGTCTCCTTTAACTGGCCGAGGTCGGCATCAAAGCGATCACTCCAGTTCTCCTGCAGCTCCTTCAGTGCCGAGTCGTCGTGCACAATTATCCAGTCAAAACAATTCGCAAAAGGGTGACTGGAGGCTCAGGACAGCTATTACCTTAAAAAATTTTCTCTTATTCTGGGGACCCGATCCTAAGGGTTACAAAAATTTGCAGATCATAGCGGAAAGACTTTTTAGATTCGTATCATACTTAATATACTTATGCTTAAACGGACATCAAGAGAGATAGATCTTTTGTTTTGCTTCATGGAAATCATTCACCCGATGCTGATAGATTTTCAGAAAATTGTTAAGAAACTTTTGCAGGAACTTTTATCATATTTCTAGAGCATTGCTGCGTTAATGAGAAAACGAAGATCCTTTCAATTGCAGCGTTCTGAGATTGAATGCCTTGTTATTGTGTTCTGACGTTGACGTAATGAAGTCAATGATAAGTGAGCCTTTAAACATCACAACGTGTCTACTAAAATATTCAATAAAACGCAAGATAAGATGGGTCAGTTTGCTCGTCTTTCTTGTTTTACATACTGCGTCAGTTCATGGAAAATCGCCCTACGCAATACTGCAAATTGACTTTCCGTTTTTAAAAAAGTTCATGATCAAAGTTGAGCCGAAATGATGAGAGTAAGGTGTACGTAAATTTTGCGTTGAGTTGTTTATCTTCTCATTTATTCCCTGTTACACCAATGCCTAACAGTGATATAAGCTTTATGTAATTCGAAAGGTTCGCCTTATTGTATTCTGAGTGAGATGCCGAAAAAGTCAATTACAAATACTTGATAACTTTATTATTATAGAACTACAACAATCTGAATTATCGACTAAACTTCAAGTAATCATATCTGCAATTAACGAACATGTATCAATTTCAAGGTGAACCTGAGAATAGCAAAGAGCAATAACACATAATTTTTGATATACTTTGTAGATCAAATGACAGTTTGCTGCCGAAATGAATAGTGTTTCAAAAATCAAAATTAATCACAAAAAATGGCAATGCTCACGAGAATAATGAACGCCTGTAGTTATCACGGGCAGACATATTGCCACAGTTGGTAATCCGTGACAGGAAGGCAGTGATCTCTTCTTCTTGCTGATATAGAAGATAACCGTCTTCTATTTACATGATTTCATATTTATTGAAGCATTAATGTCACAGCTCCCTGCACCTGGGATCTTAGACGATACTGACACAGCCAAAACTTCTGGAACGTTGGGATTCTTCTATTCCGGATGTCCTTCCTACTGACTTCCAGTGACACTTTCGGGACTATACCTCTAGACCAAAAGACCTCAAGGCCAAATACTTAACCACTGTACAACGGATGACTCATGCCTCATATGAACATGTCAATAAGATCGACTCAGAACATCTTTATCAACTTGATAATAATAGATTAAATCACCCCTGCTATTCCGTTCAAACAACGTCAGTAATGTGGCACACCTATGTGTCACTGCTTCATAAATTCCTTCAGTGCTTTGATATGGGACGAAACATTCATTTGCTACAGCTAAATCCATTTTGCATCAAAAATCCATAAACCAATGAAAAATCGTTTGGTATGCACCCTCGTACATACTTTGCATGTCTTGCTCGATAAGTTGAAAGGACTTACTTGGATGTCTAAAAAGCGTAATAGCAATCAGGATTGGAACCGGCCGGCCGGTTGTAGTGACGCCTGCCACCGCCCCGGTCCCGGCCGGTTAATTTAATTAGACCCATATCGACCGTTGACGACATTCAGTCTTGAATAATTCGCTTTGTTAATCATTACATTAAGACCATGTAAATGCAACATACTTTGAGAGTATATACGACTCTGCGTGCATGTTTTGTGATATAAACATTGGGAACTGTTCTTTAGACAGTCAAAAAATCATTGCCGGCTACTGATACATGCAGTTCAAACCCTACTTTATCTTAAAGTTTCCAGAATCATATATTCTAGCCTGTATGAATTTTAGAAGCATTGCGTATTATTCAACCACTTATAAAATTATTCCAGATCTTGAATAATTTCACTGCATGGGATAGTTTATGTAATACGTGGAGCTTAGAAATGTAATGAGTAATGGATTTCAATGCAACCTAGGGCCTACTGCACGAACATCTGACAGTGGATCATGGATAATTGTTTGATAAGCTAACTGCACGCGATAAATTTTGATCGACGTAGGCTTGGTCATGGGACACTCAATGAAATGAAAAATTGATGACAAGTTTTGCGAGCTCATTGTTCCAGACTCTTATACGTCAGTTTTGACTTTAAACTGTAGTGGAGAGACTTCTCAATTGACGTTGCAAATGACTGGAATTGTCACAAGTGAAGAAGTCAGAACCTTTCTTTGGAACTGGAACCACGGAAGCTACTTTTCAACAAGAGTGAAACTCACCGGTGGATACACATCTACTTAACAGTTTGGATAAAAGTGGAGAAAGCTCAGGTGAGAAATACTTAAAGACCGAAACCGGGATGCCATCTAGTCCACTAGACTTAAAGCTATCGAGACATGCGATGAGCTTTTTGACGCTTCGGACCTTTGACTGAAGGAGGACTAACTGTCTCATCAATGCGTACAGGAATTGGAGGTGGAATTCTACCTCCATCGTCCAATGTTGAATTTTTCGCAAACTCTTTGCAAAAAAGCTTGGCTTTGTCTGCTGAGGTTGTCGCCATAGAAGAACTGACTTCGGCATGACGAAGTGTCGGGATGGAGGATTTGTTCCTATTGGTGACACTTTTGTAAATCCTTCAGAAGTCCTTAGAGCCAAGCTTTTGCTAGGAATGGATTTCAGGGCTGCCAGCACAAAAAAGTAATAAAAACAAAAAAAAACGGTCGCATACTTCTATATCTGAAGCTTATATTAACGCTGATTTTACCTTTGGAAGTAAGAAATACTTTACTGCCTGACAGAAAAAGCTTAACACTTATCTTTACTAATCAGTGGCAGCTGCTAAATTTCTAAGTCGATCTTACTCTCAAAAAAATTTCTAAGTGCCCTCTCTAGCACAGCCACATGAAGATATCATTCATCCTTCTGCACAGAATCAACGATTGAATAAGTTTAAACATCGTATAATTGCACATTTTTCTGTCTTTTTGAAATATGTCGTAACTGTATGATGAAACACTAAGATGAATTCGTGAAATGTATACATGTATGTCTATTGGGATGATTTTTTTTGGACGCATCATGTTTAATGTAAAGACTTCAATGTATCGCACGTAGCTGTCAGACATTAGTGGATGCGTTGATGTGAAGAAGGAAAAGTTGTTAGAATGGAAGACCAAAGAAAACAAGTAGTCACAGATTGAAAGTTGATCATTGCAGTGAAGAGAAATCGGTTTCAGAGCTGGAAATCTGCTGCTAGTATCAAGTAGCGATAGAACTTCATACAGACACTTGACGGAAGCAAGATTGAAATTTTTTAGACTTTCTGTCCGCGTGCCCCTCAGTAACTTTCCCTTTCTACTAGCAACTTTCCCTGAAGGCCTCCCGTTATGAATGAATATTCTACAGGTCTCGATCATAAAAAATTGAATAGAATGGTGCGAGTGGGATTCTAACTGGAACGCTGATAAATTGCATCGTGTGATGGGGACGAGTGAATCACGGTTCACCCTCGATTTCCACGATGGAGGAGTTCGTGCTCACAGAATACGTGGTATGTTGGGATATGAAGTCTGTTTTATTTCAGCGCATGATCGGATCGGTGATAGCAACGTCATGATTCGGGCCGATATTTGCACGGCAGACAAACGGCTGGTGTTGTCATCAAAGCAAGTTGGATGGCAAGCGTTATCTCCTCGAGGCTGTAACTCACTTTGTTATTTCAATAGCGAGGGAGCGCAATCTCATCATCCAGGTTGACAATGCGCGTCCGCACGGAGCAGGCCAGGTGGCAACAGCACAGGAATTGAGTACCTCCCATGGCCTTAACGCTCTCCTGATCTTTCACCGATCAAGCACGTGTGGGATGAGCCAAGTAAAAGGATGAAATACTCGTATCCACATTCTCTTACCACTATCGAAGCATTTCTGAAAGATTGGCAGAACTAAAATGAGAAAGCGTTGAGCAAGAAAGATTAGATGGACTCTATCAACAATAGAATTTGAGTAACCTCTATATTTCTAGCTTGCATTAACGGCAAGGGCGATCATAAGCGTTGCTAGACATGTATGAAATAAATTTTATCGTTTGAAGTGACAGTTTTGATATTTCTTGATTAATTGAAATAATTGTTCTTTTAAAACGAAGTGGTACGATTTTTTGTCACTCAGTATGCATATACCTTCCCACACAAAAACAGAGCAGAATGATTATGTACTCGTACATTGCCGGGTACTTGTAAGGCCTATGAAGATTAATCTTACCGTCACAAGGAAAAATACATAACCCCACGGTTGTGAAAGTGACTCTTACGATAAAAGTATAATATTATATTGAATAATTAAGTATAATATACATGTAGCACGCCTGTGCTGTAGTAGAACATATGTCACTTACTATACGTAGGTAAGCATATAATTATCAATCTATACAATATATTATCAAGTCATGTATCAAGTCAACACAACAAATTTGGAAGCTTTTATATCCACCAAAAGCAATTAGTAAAACAAATTTATGCATCCAACAAAAGTAGAGAATTCGTCTACAGAAAAATCTAGGTTCGTTCTACTTAGTTGAAGAGAAATAGTCATTGATTTTTCGCCGCATGTGTTGCTGGATGTCAATTATTTCCAATAGATCCAGTACTGTCTTTGAGTCACTGTATTCTCTCATTCCATTTGGTGCCGAGCCTTGTGTGACTTTTTCTCTTGAATCAGTTTTCTCCAATACTGGATCATCAAGATCTAGTAAGCAATGATCAATTTTTTCAGCTGGAAATATCCTTCGCTTCAGTTACTTCTTTATCTTTAGTCGCTGTAGGTTTGCCCGCTTTAGGGTATTTTTGTGTCCTTTTCAATGTGGTAGAACATGGCACTTCGCAGTTGTGAGCATCACGTTCTGCGATTTCAGTTTCCTTCTGTGAAGCTGCTACAGCATCCATTCGTTTCTGCTGTTGCATTCTCCGAATGGTTTCATTGCGTTTATTTAGTGTGCGCATTTTTTCGCGGCGTTCTTTCACCTTTCTATGCGCATCAACGGCCATTTCACACAGCTAATCTGTAGAATATTCATGTGGACGCAGCCACCAACATCTTTCAGGTGGCTGGCAATGCGTTTTCTATCGCTCAATGTCTGTTTCGACATCTGGTTGTTAACACAAGTCAAAACACGATTGTTTATAGAGAAATTTCTCTCGATGTCTGCCGAATCTGGTTGGATACACAGCCTTACCATGAAAATGACTGACAACTGGATATCGTATTACATGATCTGAATCAGAAACACATCTCGAAAGAGGTGATCAATTCTACGTGAATTTGAAAGAATTGTTTTGGACTTGAGATTCATGAGCTTAGTACAGGCTTGCCACTTGGTCTGTATTTACAGACTGGTCTGTAAAGTCTGTATTTGGTCTGTATTTCCTTATGAAATCTGTAATAGTCTGCATTTATATTTTGCATTTGGAAAATATAACTGTGGCGTAAATCATTGACTTCCAATGTCCGAGACTTCTCTCTCTTTCTTTCTTGATCTCTTTTTCTTGAACATCTGATATTGTTCGCAGATGTCATCTCATTCATACCAGTGAATATAGTGACAAGTTCTTGAGATCTTTTCAGCGATTGTGCGATGCATTGAACATGAACAGAATTATCATTGATTCGAGTTCAAATGAAGGATACAGTATCATTAGAGAAATTGTTTGCCGAGGGTAAACTAAATGACAGTCCGCACATTTCCCATGTCGTTGAGGTACTTTTGTCGCTCCCTCATAACATGGTTGTAGAATCTGGATTCTCCAAAATGAAGACCGTTGAATCGATTTATCAGTCCAGAATGGATGCGGCAACATACGATGCTCGACGCATTATCTGCTCGCATTTTGACAGGAAACAATTCGAAGCATTTCAAGCCTCTCAAAACCTCATGAAAATGATATCCCAGGCTTCCGCTCAATACAAACTGCTTCAGAAAAAGAAGTCAACCACAGAACTTCCACAACCGCTGTCACCGTCCAAAGAACGCGTAACTGGCGTTTACAAGCGCAGGACAAAGAACTGCGCAATATAGAACTGGGCAATATAAACGAGGAGTTGGCTGCAGCTGAGCAAGCGGTTGAAGAGATTCGTGCTAAAAAGCTGCGCCTACAATCAGAGCGAGAGTCCAAAATGTCACATCTCGATTCAGATAGTCAAAAAGTAATCGATTCTATGTTTTCTAAGTGAACGATAAGTCCAATGTTAAGTCATGATATCATACGAAAAACTCGTTTTTATCTCTCAATATACTTGTATTTGTTGCAATATCAAAGCTTCCTATTTTCTCAGTCAGCATTGCATGTACATTTCGTTGTTGTTTATGAACAATGAAATCAGAGTGTGTACTCTGGCAGTAGTAAGTAAAACTCCACTTCTGGATAGCGCAAGATGGCCGCCGTCGCTGACGTCCCCCCCCTCTGGAACGGCAGAGTGTCGTGGTCGGCCGCCGTGGTGCTTTGAGTCTGACGTCCCCCCCCTCTGGAACGACAGAGTGTCGTGGTGTGCCGTCCAAGTGCGTCCGCCAGGTTCGCTGACGTCCCCCACCTCTGGTCGACCGTCGTATAGCGCGCAGTGATGTGCTGTCGAGGTTGGCGTGGTGTGCCGGCCAGGTTGGGAGGGGAGACTGTCGTAGCTCACCTGAAAAAATCCTAAGTGTCAGAGTGGCTTTGTATGGGTAAAATTTTGAAAATTTTCCAAAGTGTGGAATTTCGACCTGGGACCTTCACCAAAACATTTTTCATCAAATTTCACGGACCTCCCCCCCCGACATCAATCTTCTAACTTTGGTTCTAGTGAACGGATTTTGTCTTACAGCTACTCGTTTGAAAGAGGAGAAAAAACTGCTCGACGCCATTTTTGCCGCGAGTCAATCGGACCAGCCGTTCAAAAGTTAGAGCTGTTACAAGATTTTAGGTCGGAGCTCACCTGAAAAAATCCTAAGTGTCAGAGTGGCTTTGTATGGGTAAAATTTTGAAAATTTTCCAAAGTGTGGAATTTCGACCTGGGACCTTCACCAAAACATTTTTCATCAAATTTCACGGACCTCCCCCCCCTCGGGAGAGCTCGCTTCGATCTTGGCTTCCAGTGGACGGATTTTGTCGTGCAATAGCTCGTTTGAAAGCTAAGAGTGAGACAAATTCACTGAAAGAAACGGCTTGTTCATATCTGTCTTCGTTTAGATGTGAGACGCCATTCAAGATTTGGGAGATTGGTGAAAAAACGACAGAGTTAGAATTTCCCAAGAAACAGCTCCAGCGGGCGAACGAAGGCTCGGATTGGTAAACGGAGGCCAGATTTGGAATCAACTTGATGTTATTGTCCAATGAGGATCATCATCCAATGAGAATCAAGCATTTCTATATAAATAGCGAGCCTTCCACAGTGAGAATCATTCCATCGTTGAATCGCACGAGTGACGGACGCACATTTTCTCTCTCTATTCTATTATCCAACTAAAATGGTAAGTCGCTACTTTCCTCCCTCTCCTCCCTTGAACGTAAACTTAATACAATCTTTTTCATTTTCAGGCATCTACTCCATCTGCTGCACTAGTAGGACAAAATGGCGGTCAAATGTTACAAGGTTCGCTACGATCAGATCTACAACTGAGGCCAGTGGAAGAAACAACCAAGGTACATAATCCTACACCGCTACAGCGTAAATTTAAACAAGTCTTGCGTTATGACGATCATGGCGTAGTACTCCAAACGGGAATGCTCCCTTCCACGGATGTCAAGATAATGCAGAATCAGTATGGGGACTACATACTGATCCCCGTGAGTCCGTACATTCGCCACCAACTTGATATTATTGAGGAGTACGTGACATTAAATATGGACATTCCTACTCCTCTTGCTCAAGAGTGGAAGGCGAGGGATGACAAGGATACTCCCTATAGAAAGATTTGGGATGGTAATCAAATTTGCCTACCGGTATCACATTGGTGCACTTACTTTAAGAAGGAGGGAGATCATTCAACACCCATCACATGCGACGAGCTCGGAGAAGGTACTTGGGATATCCTTTTCAAAGTGAATGGGCTATATTATGGTCATCACAAGGATAATAAAATAGCCTCTCTCTCCATGCATATGGAATCCATCCTATATATTCCAAAACCACCCAACGTGGACGACATACGTGGTGTGATCCAAAATGTCCCGGACTAACCTACTTGCAGATAACCTGTGATAACGAATACTACTTCAGATGTAAATTTAGGTCTTTAAGGCATGAGAAATATGGTCGCCGAAATTTTTCCGGTCAGTTTTCTATTTTTTCAAAATTTTCAAACATTTTTGTCTGAATTTCAAGATTTTCCTATAAATTCTAGCGATTTAGAATTAATATATTTAGATTAACTTGACAGTTAAGCTATCACTAATAACCTGACTAATAATTAACGGAAAAACAAATGTTTTGTTCCAGAAAACAGTTTACTTTTCAATGTATGAGCCGTTAGCATTCGTCACTTTTTGCCAACGAAGTCTCAATTCACAAAAAGCTTTATGAAAAAATTCCGGTGTCAAAGAATCAAAAAACTCAGTAACTGCATCCCGCAGTTCAACTGGCGATTCAAAATGGTGTCCACGAAGATGCTTTTTGAGGAATCTAAACAGATAGAAGTCACTTGGGGCCAAGTCAGGTGAATAAGGAGGATGGCTCAATAGTTGAAATCCGTTTCTCGTTAAGGCATTGGTTGTCTCCTGCGAGGTGTGAATCGGAGCATTGTCATGAAGCAAGTAGAGGGGAATGTTTCGTGGCTTTCTTATTTTCTTCCTCGCTTCAGATAACAGATTGGAATAATATTCGCTATTGATTCTTACTCCTTTATCCGCAAAGTCAACCAGTTGGATTCCCGAAGCGTTCCAAAAGACCGTCAGCATCAACGACCGGCGATGTGATGTTCCGGATCGCATTTTCAAAGGGGCAGACTCGCCTGATTTTCGCCACTCTGCAGATTCTCGCTTACTTTGAGGCAGATACAAACTTAAAGGTGTTTCATCCTCTGTAAGGATGCAGTTCAGAAACTGATCTCCGTGCATTTCGAGGAGATCCAAATTTGACTGTGCCGCCAGAAGTCTGTTCTCCTTCATTTCAGGTGACAGAAACTTCGGTACGAAACGTGATGCCAGTTTGCGATATCCAAGTCTTTCGATGATGTCATGACAGGAGTGATAACTGATTCGCAACTCTCTTGACAACTCACGGATGGTTATCCTTCTGTGTGCTGTAATCACTTCATCGCACTGACTCGATTTCTCTTCCGGAATCTCCTGCGGCCGACCAACAGTTGAAAAATCTTGCTCCACAGATTGTCTTCCGCGTTTAAATTCGCTTATCCAGAAATAAGCAGTAGTTCTCGATGGAGCTTTGCTTCCATATGCCAGGCTTAATTCCTTTAGAATGTCACCATTAGCGAAGCCGCGGATCAGGAGGTATCGTATCACACTGCGATATTCGACTGAAGACACGCTTGTCACATCCATCATGAAAACTGATAGAACAAAGAACCATCGTTGACACGGATTTCTTAATGAATGCGTGCTGAATGAACTTCACTGATTGATATCGTAACACATGAAGCAATTAACAAAAGACGTGCAATATTCATGGCAAAGATATCCGTCAAATAAGGTACAAATCAAAATCAATCTAACTATAACAATAAGACAAATCGGATCTCGATCAATTCAGAAAATACAGAAATTCATGTTAAAATGTAAAAAAAATTTTTAAAAATAGAAAACTGACCGGAAAAATTTCGGCGACCATATTTCTCATGCCTTAAAGACCTAAATTTACATCTGAAGTAGTATTCGTTATCACAGGTTATCTGCAAGTAGGTTAGTCCGGGAGATTTTGGATCACACCACGTAATTGATCAAATCCTTAACAGCAGTGGTACGAAGCGCAAGTCGGAGAAGAATGCTGCATCAAAACGCAAATCAAAGAAGGAGAATTACTAGTCCTTTCCTAACTCTACCCTATGACAATTCGCTTATGTGCTTTGAGTGTCGTAGACGTGGTCTTATTAGATACATTTTACTTCTTCGTTGCCATCATATCACTTGTGTATTTTGTCGTGAAAAGCATCGATGTAATTCTTCATTTTGTAATATGTTATAGAACGTTTCCTTAGATGTGTAAATTTCCGTTTTAGGCTTCTATCATCATTTTTATGGATTGTGAGGGTGAACCTGTACAGGAGATCACTGCTATTGCTATGAACAATTGGACATATCAGATTGTCAGTGTCTATCATCAACATGCCAACTGCAATCCCAATGTTGATCAATGGGCGAGAAAACACATTCATGGACTTAATCTGAAATATTTGCAAGACTATGGCTTTTCTTGTGAGACTGCTCTTCTAATTGACTTTAAACGATGGTTAGCTGCTTTCAATGTTATACGCATCTTTTGTAATAATCCTGGTAAGGAGAGGAAAGTATTTACCAATCTAATCATTGATGATATTTTGCTCCCACCTTGGGATAGTAGAGTGAATCAACATTATCATGGTCACGAAACGTTTTAAGGATTTGTGTGTTCCTATTTTGTCTGTTCGTTGTAGTAGCTACGTTCATAACCAATGCTTCTTTCCTCCTTACCTCAGCACTGCCAAAGTCCTGTATGGTTATCATTGCTCGCTGTATGATAGTTACCAGCTGTATCTATTTTATCTCTTTCAAACCATTGATTTATAATGCATGCTTGTTACTATTATTCAATAAATGTTACTATGAGAAGAGTTGTTGTTTTCATGCAATGGATGGGTTAGATAAAGGGCGATCATGTCTTTCTCAAACGACTGCGGAACATTACATTTTCATAGGCAAAGTTTAAAAGGAGCTGTTCAAGATTATGTGATAAATTTTCATAAAGATGAGACCGACATCGAAGCAGTGGTCGATGATGCTAGCACTCTATTTCTAGAGTTAATGAATACATTCTCTGATAGCATTGTCTTGGCGCAATTAGTTGAGAAAATTAAGTTTAGTCATTTTGGAAAGGAAGAGGTGGAAAGTCGCTCTTTCCATTTTGCTTCTTATTCAATGGAAGTGGTAGATCACCCCGAAGAATTTTTTGAAGACATATGATAAAAATTTCTGAACGTCTTAATGCATTTTACCATCATGGTAGCAGTCTAGTGATTGAAGCGATTTCAGATATTCACATTCAACTTTCCATAAAGAAAAATTGAAAATGCAGTGGTACTTGATTGTAGCACAACTGGTTTTCGAGCTATGTCTGCTCACTCTCGAAGTATATTCCTTCTGTACATGCGTCTATTATTTAGAAAAGGCTAGCAAATTCATATCTTCAAAAAGACTTGCTATAGACATCAGTAACGGTGAAACTATGTGTTGTGATGTATGTAAGCGAAAGGATGGAAATGAAAAGCGCATCTTCAAGAGATGTAAGCACGCTTTTTGTCAACGCTGTTTCATACGTAATTGCATTCAACTTTGCAAATGTAACCACTGTGATATTGCTCATTTCGAGTGTCACTTATGCCGCAATAGTTAGTACCTATGCAAATGTGGTAAAGATAGGTTTTAGCAAAGACTAACACGGAAAATGGTGAAACGTAAAATCACGAAACGTAAAAGTCAAAAGTCTTCAAAGTTTTCTTCAGCCATTCAAGCTCTCCGACGAATGAAAGCAAATCAGCGATACAATGCTATACGACATGCCAACGATAAATTCATTATTGAAATTATTTCTCATGTCAGAAAGTTGAGGACGAAGAAATTAGCGCCAAAACAACGAAAGTTACTTAAACGATATGCCACAAAATTGCGTTTCATCTCCAATCCTAAAGTCACCCTTCAAAGAAAGAGGAAAACTCTAACACAAAAGGGCGGTTTCCTTTCAGCAATACTTCCAATGATAGCTCCTGCCGTGGGCAACCTATTGGGTAATATCTTTGGCTCTAAGCGTTAATTATGCAAATGTTGAATCTCAAAGTAATAAAATGGATTTCAGACTTCAATGTGATAAAGTTCTGACTGTATCAGGTTCATCTCATGCAGGTAAAACTGTTTTCACGCTGAATTTATTGGATAAAGGAAAGGGAGTTGTTTAAGGAACCTATCAATCGAGTGATTTGGTGTTATGGTATTTATCAACCGTCGCTGTTTCAGGAATTGCAAAGTCGCAACTTTATTCGACATGAAGGAATTATTGCAGTGGATAAACTTCAGTCTAATGATGTTGTTGTATTGGATGATTTATTAAAAGAAAGTAAGAATTCAAAAGATGTTACAGATATGTTCACTCGCGCAGCACATCATAAAAGGTGTTTTATCATCTATATCACACAAAATTTGTTTCCTGATGGAAAAGAAGCTCGTACACGAAACCTGAATACACACTATTATGCTATTTTCAAGAATCCGCGAGATAAAAGTCAATTTGAAATTTTAGCGCGACAAGTTGCACCCAGAGGATCAAAAGCCTTAATTGAAATTTTTCAAGCAGCTACTGAAAAACCATACGGTTACTTATTCATTGACTTTACGCAAGAGTGTCCGGAAGAATTTAGATTTCGAAGTGATATTTTGAAAACTCCCATGATTATCTACAAACTATGAGTTCTTATTCTCGCATGATTGTTATTCCTCAGGATGAATATGTACAATTGACTGCCATGCAGCAAGTAAAGCAACCTCTTGCAAATCAAATGTATAGGAAAGAAATAGATTATCAGCAAAATGTTCACATCAAAGATCCACATCGTGCTGTATTATTACAATCGGAAACTGTTGAGCAATTGAAAAACTTGAAGAATAAGATGCGTGACTCTGTATCGACTGCTACACCTTTAGCATCTCGCGCACATGCCATATCTCTTTTCAACAGTATTGAACCCCATCTCAATGTAAATGATAGAGGAGAAATCATTACAGATGAAAATAAAGTGATTGATGCTTCACGTTATGAAGACTTGATTCAGTATGCGACACGTAGAAAGCGCCGTCAGGGCTATGTTCCACCTGGTTGGTCATACTTTCTTAAACTATTGAAAAAGCATAATGTGCCAAAATTTGCTTTGAATAATGAGACATTGAAAGAACTTGATTCAACAGTGGCTACTGCTCCAATGCTTCAGACAATGAAAATGCCAACAAATTGGTTTAAGACGTCACCTGCTACATCCCCTCCCACACTCACTAAGCAAACAAGAGGAAGAACTCGACGTAGATCTACGCCACCACTAAAACTAGTAAAAGGTAAACGTAAAACAGCTCCTCCCAGGAAATACATGTTCTCAGACTATTAATATGAAGCAGATGTGTTGCTTGCCATGTAATGAGCCGCCAGAGGTGAATGTCGTTGTCACTTGCACTTGCTGCGCCAGCTCTCACAATGAAACCCCTAAGCAATGTGAACACGATCGCAAAACCGCTAAAGCTAAATGCTGCAGTTGTTGTAAATGTAGAAAGGTAAGAAAACAAAAAGATGAGAAGGAGAAAAAAGAGTCAGTCGTCATCGACTGAACGTTTGAAGTCAATCTATTATGATGTAAAACATCCGGCAGGATTTGCATCGATTAAGAAATTATCAAAAGCGAGTGGTCTTCCACAATCACAAGTGAAACGATGGTTAAAGGGTCAGGCTACCTATACACTCCACAAACAAGCGAAAAAGAAGTACCGCACCCGCCATTATATTGTTCATGACATCGATGAACAGTGGCAAGCAGATTTGTGTGATGTCGCCTCCATTTCAAAACATAACTCGGGCAATAATTTTATTTTAACCGTCATTGATATTTTCTCGCGTTATGCGTGGGCTCAACCTTTAAAAACTAAAGAAGGGAAAGGAGTAGCAAAAGCATTCCAAACAATTTTTCGAGAAGGTCGCATTCCAAAAAGAATTCAGAGTGATCAAGGAAAAGAGTTTGAAAATCAGCATGTGAGAAGATTATTTGAGAGGCATGACATTGAGTTGTTTAGTGTAAAGAGTGCTTATAAAGCTGCACTCGTTGAACGTTTTAATCGCACATTAAAAAATCGCTTGTGGCGACATTTTACTGCGAACTTGTCACAAAATTGGACAAAGGTTCTACAAGATACACTCCATGCCTACAATCACTCTATCCATCGTTCTATTGGACTCAGACCAGTAGATGTAAATGCTGACAATGTAGATAAAGATAAAGTGCGCGAATCATTCCAGCGTAAACGCACTCATGTGAAAAGTGATGTGAAAATTGGTGATAAAGTTCGTATCTCAAAAGTGAAAAGTGTTTTTGCTAAAGGGTACCTTCCGAATTGGACAGAGGAGGTATTTACAGTATCAAGGATTAATCAAAAAGACTCTCCGACCACCTACAAGTTGAAAGATTACGATAATGAAGAAATTGAGGGTAGCTTTTACCGCGATGAGATTGAAGTAGTCACTGAAAGTGAAACATATTTGGTAGAGAAAATCATTCGATGTAAAAAACGGCAAGGTGAAGAATGGTGTCTTGTTAAATGGACTGGTTATCCTTCAAGTATGAACTCTTGGATGCGTCGTGCCGACATCTTTCATCTAAGTGATCGACAGTGATTCATACAAAGTTGTAACTAACAATGTTTAGGGTTTGAGCTATGAATCCAACTGCCTCATTTTATTCACGACCCTCCTATGTAAGTGGTGGAGGACAAATTTACATCGGCGCTCGCCGCCAACGTGGAGGTAGCATACTTGGTGCACTGAAATCTGTTGTAGCACCTGTCATATCCAATGTCGGAAGATCTTTAAAACGAAATGTTTTAAGTAATGCCGTTGGCTTTGTTGGTGATGTTGCTAGTGATCTTTACAGAGGTAGAAGTTTTAAGAGCAGTTTGTTGAATCGTGGGAAAGAACGCGGTATAAAAACATTGAAGCAGACCTTTGCTGGTGTTACTCAAGGAAAGAAATCACCTAAACGAATGAATAAAGGAAGGAGGAAACATCGCGGAGCTGGTAAGGTGCGATCTTCGGTCAAAAGGCATTCACGCAAACGTCGCAGAGGCTCTAATCATTCATCAGGCGCTAAACGACGACGCTGCCATAACTTCTAATCATGGAGTGTAAAACTTCCGGTTTTTGTTTGTTTGATCAACAAGCCATACAGACAGATATTCTTAGTTCAAGTATTGTAGATTATCATCCTCGAACAGCTGAGAATGCTGGCCCCATTGAATTTGTTATTCCTGGTGGTAGTGATGACTACATAGATTTGAGTTATGCGATGGTTGATTTGAGGTTTAGAATTCAGCAAGCAGATGGAACTGCTATTGACGATGCACATAAAGTTGGACTGAACAATTTACCATTGACTACATTACTTCGTGATGTTTCTCTAACGATTGGAGAGCAGCAGGTGGAAGGTGGTCAAAGCGATTATCCCTATAAATCATTTTTCAATCATGTATCACAGTTTCATCCAGCAGCACAAAAAAGTCATATGGAAGCCATGGGATGGTATAGAGATGAAGCAGGAAAATTTGATGTTGAAACAAACAGTGGCTTTGTAAAGCGATCTGCTATGATTAAAGATAGTAGAGTATGTCAGCTATATGGTCCGCTGAATTTAGACTTCTTTAGACAGTCAAAGTTTTTACTCTGTAATACCAGCATGCGACTCAAGCTGACATTGAATAAGCCTGAATTTGCGCTGAATGCATTTGCTAAAGTTGACAATTTTAGAATTCATGTGGAAGATATTGCCCTTTACATTCGTCGAGTAGTACCGAATCCAAGTGTCATTAGAGGACATGCTGAAGGTCTTAACCGCCAAAATGCCATTTACCCCGTTCAGCATACAAAGCTTCTCACCTTTACAATTCCGAAAGATCAAAAGAGTTTCATGAAAGATGGCCTCTTTCCATCGGAAGCACCGAAGCTCCTTCATGGTGGCAATGGTTGAAAATGATGCATTTAATGGTAATATAAAGAAGAATCCTTTCAATTTTAAACACAATCAGTTAAGTGAAATTGCTTTACGTGTAAATGGTGTGAGTCATCCTGGTCCACCCTACAAACCAGATTTTGCTGCGGATCAATTTATGCGCAGTTATGTTGATTTTATGGATGTCTTTGGCTTTTATAATACGGATGACACCAACGGACTCACTATGAAAGAGTTTAAGAGTGGATATACTATTTATGCATTTGATTTGACTGCTGACAGCGATATTAGTGCCCCCTATCGTCAAGCGAACGTGCCTCATAATATTCGTTTGGATTTGACGTTCAAAAGAACACTACCTGAGACGATCAATGTATTAATTTATGCAGTCTTCGATTCAAATATTGAAATTACAAAGTATCGTGACGTGATTCTTCAGTATAATCGTTAATGAGTTGGTTGACTGCTGACGATATTAAGAGTAAAGTGCAGCGTAATGCAGACGAAGCGACGTTGAAAGCTTTCGATAATGTCTATTCACTCGATACCTTACCACCTGCAGTAAATCACTATCCCATCTTTATTGTGCTAAACACTCATTCGCAGAATTTAGGCGGAGAGCATTGGAAAGCGATCTTTATTGGAGAAGACCGACGTGGTGAACTATTTGACTCTCTTGCTCAACCTCCAAATATACCAACACAACAGTGGTTGAGAAAACATACGCGTCAATATCAGCGAAATGAACGCATACTACAACATCCACTTTCATCAACGTGTGGTGCTTTTGTACTGTACTTCATCTTAAAACGTTTACATGTATCTCGATTTGTATCTGTTATTCAAAACTTTTCATGTAATCCATCCTCTAATAAAAAAAAATGATTTGTAAGTTCTATCATGATTTGAAATAAAAACATCATGTTGGAAAAATTGTTTTTTATTTTACAATCCGCTGGGTACGTACATACTCGATGAGATAGTCTAGGATCACATTTGCTTGTACATGAGATTTTAATCCAGTAATGATCACTTTACTATTATGAAAGATTGCCACATGCACAGGTAACCAACAACTAATAAGAGCTGCAGGAAAAAGTTCGGGTTCATAACACAAATTATAACTGCTGGTACGAATCTTCAAAAATGATACACTTTCACTCAATTGAGTAGAGATCACCATATTGTCCACAGTCAGATTCGACATCACACACCTCTCCCTCTTCCATATCCGACGTAGTAGTCTTTGTAGCTCTAAGTGCATTGACTGCGCCGATGAATGAGAAAGGGCGCCGAGAATCTGTACAGTCTCATTTGGGAAGAGTTGAAGATTCCGTGAATTGTTCATCTTCACCACTAACATTTGAGGTCGGCCCGGGTAATACTTGCTGTTTGGAAGGTGATGGTGTAATATTGTGAGATCGATTTTGGTGTAGAGTCTGAAGCGACGGAGAATGTTGACGATGGTGTAGCGATGGCGCTTCATGATAAAAGAATGAGTAAATTGAGCGATGTACCTTCCTTTTATACTTCTCCCAACTACCTTGATGAAATGTGAAGTTAGTATGAAGTTGGGAATGATAGAGTTGAATTCGCCGATTGCTGACGCGCAGCCAGATGCGATTTCCAATACGTGAATGTCTTTTCATATAGAAGTATTTCAAATCCGTCATGATATGATGTATAGATTGAAAATGACGATAAGATAAAGCAAACTCTCTTCTCACATTTCCAGTTGAATCTTTGAAATAGACGTTTCGATCATGATCCGTTTCAATACGTTGTAGGGAATCTAATTTCCAACTCATGGTGCGTGGTAGTCATGTCTTATTAAGATTTGCATAGTAGGGCGATGAACTCACGACGAATAAATGTCATGATGGAGCGATGTATGTATCTTCTATACTTCTCCCAATTGTATTTGCGAAATGAGAAACAGTTTGCGGAATGAGAATGGCAGATTTGAATTTCATTTCTGTAATGTTGAAGCCAAACTTGATCACCCAAGGAGATGAATCTTAATGTTTAAAAATATTCCAAATCCCTCATGATATCATTGAGGTTGACAAATTGTCGCCATGTTAATGTAATACCTCTTGATGAATGACCATGAGAATTTTTGAAATGTACGTTTCCATTACGATCAACTCTGATATATTGTAGAGAGTCCAAAATCCAAGTCTTCATGATGTTATGCAAAGCCGCAGATCAGCAATATCAAAATGTCGTTTTATCATATTTTGCTTAGCAATGCGGCTACAAAGAGATTTGCTAGTAATCGAGCCGCACTCTTTTCTACTCCCATTGATCATACACAACAGCTAAATGGAAATTGGGAAGTGGGTGTCACTCAACTTGTTTATAGCAACTGTGTCTATACTTTTGATCATGAGGTGATGACTATTAATATGAGACGCACAGCTGCTTACCAATGTGAAAAGGGCTGCCGAGTATACATTCCACAGTGGCCAAAGAAAGATCTCTTATCATGTAAAAAGTTTATATATGATTTCTTGAATAAAGCGTGTAAACATATTGTCCAATTTACTCCGCACAATGATGATCATAATTATGTACATCATGTAGTTAAGAAAGATTGGATTGTTGGTTTAAGTCCAAGTTTAAGAAATGATTTAGGTTACCTCGCTAGCGCCTTAACAAGCTATGATAATTTTAACGTTAATTACCACATAAGTGGTCATAAACAGTTAATATATCGAGAGGAAGCTTATTATGTAGATCTTATTCCAAAAAATGAGAAGACGTTGGTGAAGAAGATTGTGATTAAGCCAAGAAAGACAAACATGACTCCTGAAACATTATTGAAGAAATTTAATTATCTCCTTCGAGTTGATGGTAAACAAGTGGCAACATTGACTTATATCAAATCATCTAATCATATTGGAATAAGTAAATTAAATGATGATGATCTAGTATTAGTTTGTTCAAAAGATTTTCATCAGTTCTTACGACATCGTTCTGCAGCTGTTCATGGAAAATCTGATATGCAACATTTACCATGTGAAAGGCCAAATCAATTTGATACAGAATGGGCCGTATCTTTATACAGAAAGTGTGTAGAGCCTTTAGGTGGTATCTTACATGAAACAAGAGTGTTGATGCCTCGCATTATTACTTCGGTTAAATTGGTTGTAGATTATTTAAATGAAGTGATTAATGAGCAACATATTTCATTTTCTGAAAAAGAAGGTGTTTTGTCTCTCACTATAAGTGGAAAAGGTATTGAACTAATTATGGATAAAACTCTAATGGACATTTTGGGTTTTGATCAAAAAATCTTTAAAAGTGGTACTGTAACCAAAGCTAGTGCAGACATGTCACTATCGCGTCGTATTAACTATTTTCAGATATATTCCAATATTGGTGAAGATGTACGTGTGGGAGATGTTGAAGCTCCACTGCTAGCAATGATACCATACCAGCCAAAAAGCTGCAGTATTTTATCTGAGCATACTTTCAAGAAAGTGCATTATACAAAGCTGAAATCAAACTACATCCCACAAATTGATATTGCCATTTATGACGATGCTGGTGCGTTGATTCCTTTTCATAAAGATGCTGTGACAAGTATCACACTCCATTTCCGAATGCAAAAGTATGCTAATATATTTTCCAATGTGAATAATATGGAAAGTGAAAATAAGGACTCGTTTCTAATCTACTTGCCCAGTAATGCTTCTATGAATAAATTTCCCAAAAATAAACCATCAGACTATCGAGTAGAATTAAATCGTCCACTACATTTAGAAGGTGAATGGGAGGTTGGCGTTTCTAGTATTTGCTATGATAGCAATATTCAGAATGCGAATGATTTGGAAGAAATGATATTGACTCCTCACACCCATGATGGAATAACGATGAATAATGCATTTCAGCTCCCATACAATTTAACATCAGATGGAAAGTGGAACTATGAATGGATTCAGATAAAATCAGATTCTTATGAACCATTTGGGAATGAGAAAATTATTAAGGCATTCAATAGTGGTAATACTTCCATCATGAAGAATAAAAATCAGAGAGCTTATGAGTTTACTATCTATCATTGGAGTGGGAGACAGTTCCTTCGCTTTCATTCTTTTACTAAAGGTCTTACACTGAGGTTGGATAATGAATTCTATCCACATCTTGGTTTTGGTCATGGACTACATCTAACGTCAATTGCTACTGCAAATGTTAAAAAAGTTTATTCAAATCGAATCAACAAATTTCATAATAGATTTAAAATATCTGATGAAGATGTTGTAGAATGCGAAGAACGCATCATTTTGAAAAAGCGTGGTGTTCAACCTTTATCACTTATTGAGTTAGTAAAACGATGGGATGAGACTGTGGGTAAGAAGTATGGAGAGAAAATTATGGCAGACAAAAATAAGTTGGTTATTCAGAAATATAATGACAAACTTACAGTTTATTTCTCTCCAACCTTGCGCCATTTTGTAAGACATTATACACCTATTATTGGAAGCGGTGTGGTGTATGCTTCTCATGAATATCACACTAAAGCTGATTCAGTTAATGATGAATGGTGGGTGGACATCTATGGTGATCGCATCAAGAAAATTTACCAGTCTTATGAAGAATCTAAAGTTGCTATCAATATAATGCCGCGTCTATATCATACAGTTGAAAGCTTCATTCATGTAGTAAATCCTTATATACAACAGAAGTTGAAGCATGTGATGAAAAGTAAATATGATGTAAAGACACACCACATTTCGTTTTCAATTGAAAATCAACGCGTTGTTCTGAAACTGGGTGATGACATTCAATGTCAATTGAGTAAAAATTTGAAAAAACTCTTTGGTTTTTCAATGCTACAAACTGTGTTTACTGCTGCGCATACGATTGGTATAGAAACACCAATGACACTTGATAAACATGAACAGCACCTTTACATTCAAAGTGATTTGATTCTACCTATTTCTGTTGGTGAGAAAAAGAATACATTTTACGCGATTTCATTCATGATAAAGACGCTTCATATGGAATAGTCGAGAAGATGTTTGAATCTATTTTCTATCATCCCGTCGTCAAACAAACTATACCCTCTATTGCTATCAAAATTAACAATGGTTTACAAGAGTGCATCCATGTGAAAGATACTAAATCCCTCGTAACTTTAGTGTTTTGGAAAACAAAGTGAAGTCATTGTGATATGTTTATTTAAATAAAAATATGCGTATGAAAAAGTCTTTTCACAGATATAGGGGGAATGAGCTGACTGTAGGCATATATTCACAAGGAAGAAACGATCTGATGCGATACATAAAACAAGCATGTATATCTACAAAAAGCAACATCAAAATACTGAGTTAAAGTTGATTATGTCAATACATCTCCTGAATGTGGTAGCGTGAGTTTTATTCTTTTGGGTGGAGGTATGTTTGTGTCAGGATTTCCATGTGGAAGAGATGTGTTATGTCCTATCCAACACCTCTTATCCTCCCATGCTGAAAGTGCTCGTTTCTTGAACGTGTACGTTTTCACAGTATGAACTTGAGATTTTAAGATTGTCATATTGACAAACGTTATAGTTTTATTTTTATAGGCCTTCTTATAGGACCGATGTTTCATTTTGTGAACAATGGATTTTGATATACCTTTAGCACGCTTAATACTATCTGCACATTCTTTTAATTTCATGGAATACATTTTAGGACGGAGGAGAATCATTTCATCTATTTCCTTTCGTGCTGTTTCATCCTTAAAACAACCAAGTTTGGCTTTATTCTGTATGGAATAGAGTGGATGAGTGGGATTGTAGTTAGATGTGTCGAAATATTTTTCTAATGACTTGCCTACTTCATTAAAATTTAAATCTTTTTGAGTGGTAATTCCTAAAAAGAAACTATCTGTATCACCACCCAGCAAGCGAACCTCTTTTACGAGAGGGCATGGTTTTAATATTTTGTAGAAGAGTTGATACATTTCAAGCTTGGAATAATCTAAAACGGCTTGCCCAATATAGATGGGTTTGCACAACTCAACTTCTGATTTTATCATTTTAACACCTACAAGATCCTCATCGATGATGTCTCTATCAATGAAAAGAGGTGATGAGGTCAATTTGTGATATTTTTGTTCATCAACGACTAGTTTGTATTTCATACGTTTTCTAACATCCTCCATGGTCTTTCCGAAAAGACTGTTATTCTTATATTTATAAAAATCCTTTTCAAAATTATTTTGGGCGAGTGCACGTTTTTGACTGTTACTATCTATGTAGGGTTTGAGGAAGGCTTTCTGTCTAAATTTGATAATGCGGTGAACTGACTTTAGAAGCATGCCCATTTCTAAATAGAATTTTAATATGCAGAAGTGTACGAGATAATTTTTCTTATCATATTGGGTGAGTAAAAGTTTGCGTTTGCGGCATGGTTTGTACCTTGGCTGTCCACACTCTGTTAAGTTATTATAAAATTGTGACATGAATGGTGAAAACATATCTTCAGTCACTTCACCAGATTCAGGTGCGAGTGGGAAATCAGCAGTTTTATTTTTAATGCTATTTGGATAAATCAAATCCACTTCAAAATAATATCCCCAATCGCCTTCATCTGGAATCTTCCGTATGTTTGAAGGGTTGGGGTAATACTCAAGCTCATCTTGATTTAACCAACTAAACTCGGAATGAGGTAGTGGTTTAGACAGTGAACTGCCATATAAATTATTTTGGTCATAGTACTTTAGGTGGATATGATCATCACCTACTGTTTCAGATTTTATATGATGTTTATTTACAAATGTGAGACCACCGCGTATTCCGCGCTCAAATATATTATACATCTCCGGGTCTTGTAAGAGATGAATGGTCTCACCAGTCATTTTAAAGGCTGATTTAAAGGACATGGCTGGTAGACTGACAAAGTGGACAGGATCTAATTTGTCTTCTTCTAATGCCACTCGTCGAAATTCCTGAAAGACATCAGCCAGCAAAATGACATCTAATTCTAAGTAAGCGATCATATAATCGCCAAACGTTTTACAATCAAATTTTAACCATGCCTCTTGAGCATGTTCATAGTCTTCTACTGGACAATCTTGACCCGTCAAATCGTTTTGGAATTTGTCAATGGAATGAAGGGTTGTTTCATTTAGTTTAGACATTGAGCTAAAATACGCATAAGCAAAGACTCCTTTGCGAGTGATTATTTCATCCGTTAAGTTTGGATAGTGTTTCTTCAAAGTTTGACTATGGGGAAGAAACTTGAAATTACGAACGAGAGAAGCTAGTGACGCTGACATGAATTGGAATGAATCTAAAAATTTTATTTCGAAGAAGACTGTCTTATTTTCTTTAGTTTTATCTACTGCCACTTTTGCTGTCATTGCCATGAATTTTTCTCTCGTTTGCGCTATTACAATAAACTGCCACGATTTCATCTGGCTCAACCCTCCTTTTATGAGCATATGACTATCATAGCCCTTAAAGTTATGAAAAATGACGGGTAGTACACGACGTCTCAACCTAAGTGAAAAGTTAAATTTGGAGCAGAGTGCGTTTCTAAATTTACCAGTGATGTGATCATGATCACGCACTTTCTTAATTTAATCGTCATCAAACGTTTTATGACATTTAGGACAGGATGTGCAACTTTCAAATTTTTGTTTGTCTTCATCTGACATATGTAGTGACTTACGCTGCAATTGGGAATCATATGATTGTTGAAATTTAGCAGCTTTATCGAGAAATTCTAGAAATTTTAAAATGCAATCTTCACCTTGCCAAGTATGCATTTTGTTTTGTCTATTCCTAAAGTGGTCATGCCATACTTCATAGCAGGATATGGCTGCTGGCTTGTGGATGATATCATCAATGTAGCATTCTATGTCTGCGTAAATGACACGCAGGGGACTTAATTCGTCACCATTATCCCTATGTGAAAATATTTATCTTCGGGCATGCGTTCCATTTGTAATTTACCTCGCTTGCACCATTCATAGTGAGTTTCAAATTTATCTTTACTCCAAAAGGAGCGGATGCAGCGGTCGCATACAAAATGTTCACCTCTTTTAGACTGCCCCAAGTGAGTGTACAGGCGAGAGATTTTGGGAATACCACAGTAGTGCCATTCCTCGCTATCATCTTGTTTTACTAATAAGAGGTTGACTACACGTTCATAACAAGTTGAACGTGAATTATAGCGGGCACCCTTCAACCCCTTCTCCCACACGTGAACTACAATTTTAATCTGATTGTTTTTCGAACGTTTCTAAATCTTTGATTTTCATGTTGTTACTATCACAACCTTCAAAGTCTAGTTCATCCTCCCACTGTCTATAGCTATAGGTATGATTTCGATTCGCGTTGATATCATTATAGTGAAGGATGGATAGGACTGCGTATTTGAAACACTGTGATTTACAATCGACATTGATGACAGCTTTCTTATTATACAACGTTTTTAGTAGTTTGAATGTGCCTCGAGCTGCATGACTTTGTAATAGGGAAATTTTGAATATGGCTGAGTCCACACCATCAAAAATGAGAGCGCTGTCGCGTTGATTGAATTTATCTACATTTGATTTTAAACATTGAATGTGAAAATTTAGCCAAGACTCGCAGTCTACAACTTCAGTTGCGGAAGAGGAAGGAACATGAAACTATTCTCTCCGTCACTTGACCCGTTTGAAAATCTATCTTAATATATTTTAGTTTGAGGTAGATGAGCGCCTTCATTCTAAAATTGTCTAAATTAATGAAGAGCGCTTCGATAATGTTAGAATTTTGAAGGAGCCACTCAGGAAAATCTACTATTTGAGTATTGGACTCCATGCAGTAGTCGCGTACTAAATTATTGTGTGAAACATTAATGAGGGAGATGGTAGAGGTACCGTTGGTGTAGTGATCATTTGCATGCGTGTGTTGAAGTCTGTGCGAGGATCGCTGAAAGTGACTATCAAAAGAAAGAGGGCACAAATCGCAAGGAAAGGAGATGTCATCGTCAGAATCACCTTCACCTCCGGAGATTGACGCCGCTTTGCGTTGACACACACGTTGTCTGATGTGTCGAAGGAGACTGTGCTTCCTTGTAAACATATGTCCGCAGTCGGCACATTCCCACTCGTTGCCTTGTCGCGAGAGTCCTGAGCTGGAACTCACATCACCTGAAAGAGAAATCATTCTATCATCTCTGTTCAAGTCTCAGTGTATTGTTACAACCTACTTTGACTCAACAACTCTAAACTTTCCTCGAGAAGGGAGGGCGTTGGTGATGAAGTTGATGCCTGAAATTGAGGAAGATGCTATTAGCCACACGTTTGAGGGAGATGAGTGAAGAAATTTTCAACTTACCATTTCAACGAAATCGAGTTTAAGGTTGATACTTCAACAAGATAGAGACTTCACTCAAATTTGGAATTCACGAGAGAGCAGTTCACTTGTACGCCTGAGAACACTTCACTTATATGTCACAAAGACAGAGTGAAATGACACGAATGTCACTTTACATATATATTTTCGTATTTCTCATTCATTGGCTGTTCATTCTGATTGGTTGCTTGTTGATACTTAAGAATTAGAAAACATTTCAAAGTTATTATTCACAGTCAACATGACAAGCCCTCCAACAACACCAAACACAAAATTCTCTTCTCGATCCTCAACACCAAAGGCGCTCGTTGCACCAAACGCCCCAACGAAGGGGAAGGTAGAGAAGGTGTACCGACTGGACAATATCAGAAAGTTGTCATTACCAGCGGACAACGAAGAGAGTGTATGTGAGAAGGAGTGTCCCGACTTAACAGGCGTGAGGTGGAAGTATCTCCAGTACGATAGTGACGATGTGATGGAGATCACCAGCACGAAATTCCTCCACCAATTATGGGAGTGGTACACCCCTAACTCCCAGCCACGAACTATGGCGGAGTGGGAGTATATTGACAAAGTGAGGCTCGCAGTGGAAGAACGATTAAAGCAACTGAACTGTTTTTGTTATCTATGTGAAGCCAGACTCTGGGACGATATTGACGATGAAGACCTTTTGAAATACATGCCATAATAAATTTTTATTTCGTATTATCTTTGCTTTCATACTGACATACTTGAACGGGGCTTCAGTGGATGATTTAACCATGTATACATTTTCATTTGGAAATAGTAGCACGCTTAGTCTAACTTGTAAATCTTAAAACATTTCATATGGGCGATGATGATAGAAGAAATAGTGTCAAATATAATTAAGATAGCTTACACTTCTGATACAGGGATAGCAATCGACTGCGATCCATGTGTAAAGAGCTTGTTAGACTACGGATGGGCTTAAGTGGATGATTTAACCATGTATACTTTTTTATTTGGAAATAGTAGCACACTTAGTTTAACTTGCAATTCTTATAACATTTCATATGGATGATAATGGTAGATGAAATAGTGTCAAATAAAATTAAGATAGCTTACACTTCTGATACAGGGATAGCAATCGACTGCGATCCATGTGTAAAGAGCTTGTTAGACTACGGAAGAGAGAAGTGTGTTATGTTGCGTGTGGCGCGTGAGTGTCCTCCCATTTCATTCCATTCATCAATTCGTCTCATTGATAGAGACAGGTAGAACTCATGGTTCTCATAACGTATGCAATGGAAAGTTTTAGGCAACCTTCGACAGTTGGCTAAATGTCGCCCTGACGCGAATGCATACTACGTTGAGACAGAGGCAATCACTTGCAAACATGACGCAGAGAGGTTAAACAAGATTGACAATTGCCGAATTTCCCTTGCGGTATACATAGCTACGGGTTTCACCGCCGCCCTTTACAGGAACGCCCGTCGAAAGGAAGTATTACACCGAACTTCATTTGCAACGTTCAAGTTGACTGATAGCAGATTCAACTTAATGATAGTATTCGCCAGTCCGAAGACTGCCCAGGGTAAACCGCGTGGAGGTTCTATCATGTCTTGCCCCATGGTGGCCCTTAAGAGAGCCGATGGTTCGTTCTCGGGAGTAACAAGTTGACTATTGGCTTGAATAGTCAATAGGTATGACGGTTAGGTTCTCGTATACCCTATACCGTCTAAGCCGTGCTGGTGCATCTGGCACCTTTCGGATACGGGTGGTGTTAGGAGTCCACACCTCATCCTTCCAAATGATCTTCTTAATCTTCCCCTTCTTCTCATCCTCTTCATCCCACTCGTCGAGGATGATGAAGTTGGGAATGCCGTTGTCTTCATCGATGAAGTCGGGAATGCTGTTGGCAGGAGACGTTGCTTCCATCGTGACTTGAAATTGAATGAGAAGCGCTACAATCTTCTGGCTTATATAGGGTTTTCAACAATGAATTGCTCAACAGCGAATCAGAATGCTTCAGGGATAGCAATCGACTGCATAACGTTCAAGTTGACTGATAGCAGATTCAACTTAATGATAGTATTCGCCAGTCCGAAGACTGCCCAGGGCAAACCGCGAGGAGGTTCTATCAAATCTTGCCCCATGGTGGCCCTTAAGAGAGCCGGTGGTTGGTTCTCGGGAGTCGTCATCTTACACCCTACCAATTCTGCTGAGAGAGTCTTTGACTCTCTCTTTGGTAGCACTGTCGACTTCCACACTAACTGGTACATGGCTAAAAAGTGGAATGTAGCGCCATTCCGTTGGATTGACAGCAGTTGCTGTCATCGGATTGCCAATCCGAGCAAGATTATTGTGGACTCTGTCTTGCTCCTCTAGCCTGACAAACTCCTCAAATAAATTTCGCGGCCTTAACTGCGGTCCGCGAGGAGAGCTGACTTGACTGTTCGGCGTCTGCATGATTGAAATGAAATGAAATGAGAGGCAGTGGTTTATATACCCCTCTAACGCGACGCAACGTTCAAGTTGACTGATAGCAGATTCAACTTAATGATAGTATTCGCCAGTCCGAAGACTGCCCAGGGCAAACCGCGTGGAGGTTCTATCATGTCTTGCCCCATGGTGGCCCTTAAGAGAGCCGATGGTTCGTTCTCGGGAGTGTCGTGATGGGGTGGTGAAGGCGGGCAAAGATCTGCAATGAAAATGATATGTATTAGAATAGGATATACTATCTTATTTACTTTTCACTTACCAAGTTAGCCATCCTTTGGCAGTCTCGCGCGCTTCCGAATCGAGAATTTGTACAGATGGCCGCGCATTCTTAGGCTGGCATGGAGACATTTTTTCGTTGGATGGCCATTATAACATATTATTGACTCGTCTAGATTTTGATTCACGAGTACTTCGCCGTCCAAATGATTATCCCGAATAGGGATGTGAAATTCAAACAAACGATCCTCATTCACACGATTCCACTCATCCCTCATGCGCTCCAACTTCTCATACGCCTGCCTCTCATCACCCCGCCGAGCCACAGTCCTCTCCAACTCAACATTCCTCGCTCTCAACACACTCATCTCCTTCATCATCTCAAACTTCGCTTCTGCATCTCTCATTCTTCTCTCCGCAGCACTCGCCCTCTTCTCACACTCATCATTCTTCTCTTCCAACTCTCGCGTCTTATTCTTCAAATCAGTCACACTACGCCTCATTCTAATATTCTCATCCGCTACCTCCTTCGACTTCAGTTCCTTCTTTTTCAACTCATCCAACTCCTTCACAACTTCATCCTTCACCTTCTTCAAACTCTCATACTTATTCACCAACAAATCATGCGCCATCTGCTGCGAAACATGCTTCTTCTCTTCATCCTTCAACCACCTCGCCGACTGCATACGAATCCCACCACTCTTCACTTTTGGGGAAGATGAGCTCTTCGGGGGGTCGGTGATGACAATGTTTGACACCTCCGACGACGATGAGCTCAACTTCCTCACACGCTTCCTCACACGCTCCCTATCTAAATCCACATCATCCTCATCATCAATCTCAAGCACTCTCTTTCGCTCAATCTCAGCCTCCAACGACACAACTGCTCTCGCCAACTCATCATTCTCAACAACATTCTCAACAACATTCTCAACCTTACCCTCTCGCTCGATCGCCAACATTCGCTCCCTCTCTTTAACAATCAACTGCGTGAATCGCACGTCATTCACCAAACCTCCACTACAGTCAGCATGCACTCTGTAGAAACGCACCTCATCCTCATCACCCTTCGGCACTCTACACACACGCAACCCTATTCAGGATAATCATGTGGTCGGTGCCCGCCTTCTTTACATGCGCCTTGGCGTCCGCACTGCGATTAATTCGCCCACATGTGCACATCTTGATATGGAATTTGCGGTTCCTGTCATTAGCCATGCCTGATTTTATCGTTAACTGTAAGATAATGAAATTTGTATAAGTTTGGAATCATGTAGTACAGTCATATTCCTAAAGCATAACACTTAGTGAGGAATGATAGATTTGAGTGTAGTGAGTGGCACTCGATCCCGTCGACAGCCCGAAGGCCTTGTACTGATCACTAGGGAAGTGAGAGATCTTCCCCGATACCCGCT
Source organism: Prostheceraeus crozeri (assembly GCA_907163375.1). Taxonomy (NCBI): domain Eukaryota; kingdom Metazoa; phylum Platyhelminthes; order Polycladida; family Euryleptidae; genus Prostheceraeus; species Prostheceraeus crozeri. The sequence continues at coordinate 133,627 of CAJQUW010012670.1, forward strand.
CTTTACAGCTGAAGACATCATTGTCACTGCCCCGAAGTGGTAACAGGAACGATGAGTCAAAGGTAGTGACTGGTCAAAGGTAGTGATCAGTAGCTGGGATCTAACCCCTCAAAGCTGCCTTAGACTTAGTTAAATTTCAAATCTGATAGCAGATTTGAACTCAGCATACTTGAAAACCTTAGTCTACATGTTAAAACTTTGAAAAAACTGAAAATTAAGAATTTTAAAAAAAATCCGCATTTTACTACTCATACTACTTTTAAAAAATTTTATCAGTAGTAAAGACACTATCAAACTCTATCACACAAACTTTGAAGTAAGAAGATAGCTTACCTACTTCAAAAGATAGAGTCCTTTGAAACACCCGATATCGGAAGCTCAGAGCGACGACCGTCGCTTACCTCGTCTTTCGATGAAGTGATGAGACTTACGTTGTCGGGGGTTTATATATGCTCGGAAGAAAACTTAAAATGTCTCTATCTCCGAAAGTATTCATCGTAGCGACATGCGGTTTATTGCAAACGATTCGTCTCATCATTCTCTATCATATGACACCTGAACCATTCTCATATGACCACGGGAAGATGGTCCGTCAGCACATGTCCATGTAACATGCCACAAGTGAAAAAATTCCTAAGTGTGAGAGCTCCAGTGTGGTGAAAATTTTGAAAAATTTAAAACTTCCGAATTTCGACCTGGGACCTTTACCAAAACATTTTTCATCAAATTTCACTGACCTCCCCCCTTCCCCCCTCGTTCAGAGAAATTTGATGAAAAATGTTTTGGTGACGGTCCCAGGTCGAAATGACACACTTTGGAAAATTTTCAAAATTTTACCCATACAAAGCCACTCTGACACTTAGGATTTTTTCAGGTGAGCTCCGACCTAAAATCTTGTAACAGCTCTAACTTTCGAACGGCCGGTCCGATTGACTCGCGGCAAAAATGGCGTCGAGCAGTTTTTTCTCCTCTTTCAAACGAGTAGCTGTAAGACAAAATCCGTCCACTAGAACCAAAGTTAGAAGATTGCTGTCGGGGGGGAGGTCCGTGAAATTTGATGAAAAATGTTTTGGTGAAGGTCCCAGGTCGAAATGACACACTTTGGAAAATTTTCAAAATTTTACCCATACAAAGCCACTCTGACACTTAGGATTTTTTCAGGTGAGCTCCGACCTAAACTCTTAAATGGCGTCTCACATCTAAACGAAGACAGATATGAACAAGCCGTTTCTTTTACTGAATTTGTCTCACTCTTAGCTTTCAAACGAGCTATTGCACGACAAAATCCGTCCACTAGAAGCCAAGATCGAAGCGAGCTCTCCCGAGGGGGGGGAGGTCAGTGAAATTTGATGAAAAATGTTTTGGTGAAGGTCCCAGGTCGAAATTCCACACTTTGGAAAATTTTCAAAATTTTACCCATACAAGGCCACTCTGACACTTAGGATTTTTTCAGGTGAGCTCCGACCTAAAATCTTGTAACAGCTCTAACTTTTGAACGGCTGGTCCGATTGACTCGCGGCAAAAATGACGTCGAGCAGTTTTTTCTCCTCTTTCAAACGAGTAGCTGTAAGACAAAATCCGTCCACTAGAACCAAAGTTAGAAGATTGCTGTCGGGGGGGAGGTCCGTGAAATTTGATGAAAAATGTTTTGGTGAAGGTCCCAGGTCGAAATTCCACACTTTGGAAAATTTTCAAAATTTTACCCATACAAAGCCACTCTGACACTTAGGATTTTTTCAGGTGAGCTCCGACCTAAAATCTTGTAACAGCTCTAACTTTTGAACGGCTGGTCCGATTGACTCGCGGCAAAAATGGCGTCGAGCAGTTTTTTCTCCTCTTTCAAACGAGTAGCTGTAAGACAAAATCCGTCCACTAGAACCAAAGTTAGAAGATTGCTGTCGGGAGAGGAGGTCCGTGAAATTTGATGAAAAATGTTTTGGTGACGGTCCCAGGTCGAAATGACACACTTTGGAAAATTTTCAAAATTTTACCCATACAAAGCCACTCTGACACTTAGGATTTTTTCAGGTGAGCTACGACAGTCCACCCTCCCAACCTGGCCGGCACACCACGCCAACCTGGCCGGCACACCACGCCAACCTCGGCAGCACATCACCGCGCGCTATACGACGGTCGACCAGAGGGGGGGGACGTCAGACTCAAAGCACCACGGCGGCCGACCACGACACTCTGCCGTTCCAGAGGGGGGGACGTCAGCGACGGCGGCCATCTTGCGCTATCCAGAAGTGGAGTTTTACTTACTACTTCTGGCTACAGTTGAACAGCTTGATAGGCTCATGTGTCCCACAAATATCTCAATCTTAAGTTATTCCATTTCACATGACACTCGACACCATTTTTTATACTACTAAGATGACCGATCACCAAGTCTGTATTTTTGTCTTTTCGAAGTGGCAAGCCTGGCTTAGTACCATCAGGATCAGTCAACACTTTCACAATTTCATCTCGTGCAGGAGAACAATCAGCTTCTGTTTTGATTCCACAGACACTGAGAAGGTCTAGAAGTCCTTCAAAGTTCTTGACTCACTCTCGTGTTGTGAATTTTCTCACAAAAATATTGAGATGATAAATACTTCCACAGATTATGAATATTCCTATCATTAAAGTTGGAATAATGCACAAGATTTTTCGAAACAGAGACATAAAAATCCCGTGCAACCTGATAAACCTTCCTCAGATCATCTTTTGTCACATTCCTTGATGGACCAACTTTTGGTTCTCTAATAAGATAATCTTCAATATGTTCAAAAACCTTGAACTTTCCGTTTTTGACTTTCTCTGAACACGAGGAGTAAAGCAGAGACCTACCAAAGTAGCCAAGAGTTCTTTTACTTCAAGAAAGAAAGAATGATCAATTGGCTCTTGCTTTTGAAAGAATAACTCAAATCTGTGAATGATCTCTAATGCGTCTTTCAAAAACACAAGAAGAGCATCAGCAAAAGAATCAGAAAGGTATCCACATATCCTCTGAAATCTATCGCGTAATAGAAAAATCAAGACGGCTTTCTGGCGAGGTAGAGTAAAAAGTATACCTTGATAACTGAATAATTATAATCGAGAATACTATTCAGTGATTTATACAAACTCAAAAAACGAGTGCTACCGAATAAACCAAGATTTATAGAGGCTTCATTTGAATCAAATAGAAAAGCAACAATGTTCAGTTCCTCTTTTCTGAGCGCCTGGTGCTTGAAATAGCCTTGAATTTGGAGCAAAATCAAGCAGAGCAAGTAAGTACAAATTAATTTTGATCTCTACAAACAGCTCGTTTTCCCGCTGCATTTCAACAATAGACAAAAAATAATGAGACGCTACATCACAATACATAAATGATGGTGTCAAAAACGTCTGCTTTCCGTCCACATTCAAAAAACGGACGAAAAACAGACGCATTTCGGGAAAATGGACGTCCGACCAAAAAACGGACGGCTGAAAACCCAGGGATTTCCGTACATATAAAACGTAACGGCTTTTGGCCAGATGTATGGCTTCCTTGCAATTTCTACGTGCGGTTTTGTACAATTTGGGAATTTGCGGCTTGTACTTATGGGAAAAGGCGTCACGCTGGCAGGTTGCAGCTGCACATTCTGGTGTAAGCCATGGTTGGGAGTGGGGCTTCATTTGGAAATTTCGGTGCGGAATGTAGGCCAACATCCATATTTGAAGCCACTCTGTCAGATCGTGCGCCGGCTTGTGGACGTTCTCGCTCAGAATCAAATTCTCAGCTTGAACTTGACTAAGAAAAGTAAGGAAGCCACACCAGTCTGTTTTGGAGAATTGATAAACTGTTCTATGGAAAGGCGCAGACGGTGTGGAGCAAGTTTGTTTGCCAGAAACTGTGATAACACAGTGATCAGACGTGCCGAGGGGAGAAGTAACCTTGCGTGAAAAATAAGTTGGATTTGAGGTGAGAAGCAGGTCAAGGAGATATCCAGCATCCCCAGCTCGGTCAGGCACTCTGGTAGGACAAGTGACACTCTGACTAAGGTTGTGAGGGACAGCAAAATCCTCAGCTGCCTGACCGGAGAGATCAGTGGTGCGTGAGTGCACAAGCCATTCAACATTGTGCACGTTGAAGTCACCAAAAAAGGCAACCTCAGCGCTGGGATACTCTTGTAGAAGAGAATCGATCTTATCAGAAAGAACATTGAAAATGTCCGCATTGTTTGATGGAGAGCGGTATAGGAAAAGTAGAAGAAGAGTGGTTTTCTGTAACGGCGCACTGAAGGCAAGATACTCTGAGCTACGAAGCTTTCTCAAGGGAAGGCTTGTCTTGGCATAAACTCTCAGACCATGACAAGGTGCTTTATCCATACAGTGAAATATGTATCCATCAGGAGTAACATCTCTTGATGACACCCTGTGATCCAACCTGGTTTCTGACAGGGCTAGAAGATCTGGTGACTTACCATGGAGGAAGATGTTGATGTCGTTGTAATTGGACATCAGTCCTCTTACGTTGCTGAAGCTGATCTTGAGAGGGGCTTTGAGCTTGACGGCTTGACTGCGTTTCTTGTGTGTCTTTCTCATTTTCATAATTTCTCGTAGAATATCAATCAAATAAACAAAAGTTATTCTGTACAACAAAATGATACAAGAAAGTTTCAGAAAAATGTAAGTGAAAATGATACAATGAAGGCATCAGAAAAATGTAAGTAACAACAACAAAGCTGCAATAAATAATAAGACAAAAGGACACTCATAAGCACACTTCATGTCGCAAAATCTTGAAGAAAACGAAATGAGAACCCCATTTACCGGCTTTACCGTAACAATGGGTGCAAGTCAGGTAGGCCACACAGGACCCGGATACAGCTACACGGGCTAAACCCCTAAGTAAAGCTATCCACGCATGTCCGTGCCAGTGGAACTGTACCGCCTTTTTTCGAGCAGTTGACCGAGTCTTCCTCCCAAAGCATTAAACAACATGAAGCATCGGATGACTATAATTTCTGGGAAACCAGGGGTAGTATTAACTGGGACGGCCGAAGCCTACCACGCATTTAAAATAAACAAACGTGGAGAATAAGAATAAACAATTAATCAAACATAAATAAATTCAATGACCAGCAAAAAAAATAATGCTCGATATTCCAGAGCCTGCTGGTTAGCCGGAGCACGGTCACAAACCGCCGACAGTAAACCTTCCTGACATGGTAGAGCCCAAAGAAGCATGAGCTTCAGAAGATAAAGCCCGATTGCGACTCCGTTTACACCCTATCACCGCTTTGAGGTCGCAGGTTGAATAAGAAAGGATATATTCGAAAGTGTAAAGTACAGCATTTCGACATCCATACTGAAATAGTGGCTCACGATCATGACAACACAAATTTGAAGTTATTTGCGGCGTTCAATATCAATAAATATAAACCAACAAAAAAAAGAGCAGAACTTGACAGTTACTATGATTTCCTTTTCTACTGATAAACTAATAAATAGCTAACGGGACGAGGATTTTCGGTACACTTTTTTGACTAGCCGTCCAAGAGGTGTTGATACTTCTACTTATACTAATAATGCATTCATCAAGACTTATTTTATACTGGACAACCTAAGAACAAATATTTATTGATTTTCAATATCTGCATCATTTATAACATGATGTACATAGCGATGACACAATGTACATATACATCGCAATTTTAAATTCTTTTCGATTATACACAATTTAGTTTGAAAGGCCTTTATAATTGACTTTCATTGAAAATATGAATTTAATTTCTTACTTTTTCTCCAGATTGAGATAATTTGCTTGTTCGTTCAATCACATAAATCAATAATCTCATAAATCAATCACGTTCGAAGGAAGATAGTGATTCTACTGGATTGTATCTGCAAAAAGAAAATGTTTAGGTATAGGCTATGTAGATAACAGCAAGACTTGATTAACAGCATTACATTACAACTTAGTTATTGCTTGTTATTGGGTCCCCCTGAGCCTTGTTGAGTATTAACCACTCAAGCGGTGATGTTTTATCCAACTTTGTGCAATGCGAAACTATGACAACGCTTCAACAATTTGGGTGCTAAGCCTTAAAATGATCTGATATGAATGATGCGTACATTGATATATATTAGATACATTGGTTTGATAGAATTTAACGTAATTGACGTCTTTTCATAAGAAATGAACTTGAAAAAAGTCATTCTCTCAAACTGTCGAATTAATAAATTTCCATTAATTATAAATTGACAACAAACTGTGAAACACAGATAAATTTTAATTAATTAAAATACTTAATTAAGACATCTAACTGACTTATTTTTTATCCAATCATCGTCATGGCTTGGTAAAACTTTCTAGTGCTGAGCAGAGAGTATAGAGCGAGTTTCTTCCAAATGATTGACCGCGTGAAAGTGTAGATTGATGGGGAGCGAATTCCTCGTTCAAGAAACATGTTTCTCTTGTCTATAATCCAGCGATTTCAGTTCAGACTCACCCAGTTTCAAAGTTCAGATTCAGACGCACAAAAGCTAACACGTATGTCTATATGTGTTGAAAATTTGCTTTAAAATAAATATTTAAATTAACCGTCAAATGCTATGATTAAATGGCTCAATCACAGAAATCAATGATAGAAACTGACCGCTTTGTTGTAGTGGCAACAGCTGTTTGTTTATGGTAATTTCAGCTGCTCCGTCAGACACTGATTTAATGTTAATGTCCCTAGTTCTTCATTCTTCAGAATTTTCAAATGATCTTGGATCTCCACAAATTACACTGACAATCAGTGGCGTTGCGTGCTTTCAGACCATAGGCCTTCGCCACACAATGGACTCCTGTTTATACACCAGACAATTTGAATTTTGAGGCATTCGGATGACTAATTACACGTTAATCTTAATTTCGGTGAATCTTCAAGCTTAAAGTAGGCCTATGCATGTATGTTCAACGTTATGGTGTGTATTATAACACAATGAAATGGAAGTGCATTGAAGTCCATAGACTGCCCTAAACGCACTGATTTACAATCATATGTGCATTCATTTGTTTTAAGTCCAATGTGACGGACAATTTTCTTAACAGTGTCATTGCAAGCTTGCGAACCTATGCTTATTATTTGTCAATTCGGCCCTATCTGCCGAGCATTTTAAGTTTCAAATTGTAATGAAAATGCGATGTTTTTTGCTCATGACGACCTGAAAGATGCGCATTGCTCAGTATGACTAATGAGATCAGTCTAAGAACCAAATAGAACATCTCTCTCAAGGAAAGCGCAACATGCAGAATATTTTGCTGCGTTTATTACAGCCTTTCAATCACTCAAGTATTTCATATTTAGAGCTGTCAAGATATGCTTACTTTTTATTTCCTTCATGACTAGAGTTTCCATTTCGTGTTGATCTAGCTTCCTGGGTGATGTTTGATTTTCCGTCTACTCTTTGCGAATACTAGATAGACTTTTCAGGGGACAGGTGTGGTTAATCAGCCGTTAATTAATATTGATTACACTGGTCAAGAAAGAAAAAATAGTCTAAGTGTTTTTAGCTGATTTCGGGTAAATCAAGTGTGTTGATTTCAAAAATTACCTCAGATTTGCTCAATCAGGTCAACTTTTTAAACTAAGCTACATTTTGGGTTTTTCAAGTTTTGGCCTATACGATGATCCAGAGCTTCTCATGTACCGGTATTTTCTTACGTTCATGCAGCCATTCTTTTATTTTCTAGACTAAAAATGCAATTTCTGAAGATCTTTGCGTCACATCTGATCATCTAAAATGCTGCCCATCTAAAAATATGCAATTCACCATCAATGTTTCCACTGCTCAAATACATTATTGAATTCATCGCTTATGACATTTCTATGATATTTTTGCACTCTGATGAACGTTTGCTCATTCACTCTGTTAGAGGATTTTCAACCAGTCTAGGTGCGAGTTCTTTGCTGCACTTTGTCAATCAATTCAACGAATGAAGGCAAGCTTTCAGAGCAATTTCTATTTCAATCGAAGAGTCATATGCTATTTTTAGCCTTGTCATCATATTTAATGAATGTTGTCAGTGAATTTTGAATAACACATTCGCATTTTGCAGCTGAAGGATGACTTCAACCAGAAGATCTTGCAAAAACAGGCCTGACGTTTTCTGCTATATTTGTGGTGAATATACCCTTTTATCTAACAGGAATCAAGCAACAAGCTTCATAAAACGTGCCTATCAATCATATTTTGAAATTAAACTTGGTGACCAGGATAAAGTTTGGGCTCCACACATGGTATGCAAGTCATGCACCGAGTATCTGCGTCTGTGGACTAAAGGCAAGAAGAGTTTCTTGAAATTTGGTATTCCTATGATTTGTAGGGAACCGAGAAACCATGTCAATGACTGCTATTTCTGTGCTATTGATGTGACTGGGATCAACAGAAAGAACCGAAGCAGCCTGAAGTATCCTAATATTGAATCGGCACGTCGTCCTGTAGCTCATTGTGATGAAATTCCGAACCTATTTTTGGAGAACTTTCTGACATCAGTGACGACGATTCCTCCAGTGCTGCTGAATATGTAGAAGAGCAAATCGTCAAATGGATTTTGACGATGCTGCTCCACATCCTTTTTCCCAAAATGAGCTAAATGATATAGTTCGTGATCTTAGTTTATCAAAGTCCTCTGCCGAGCTATTGGCATCCAGATTGAAGGAAAAGAATCTTATATCTAACAGTGCTCGTGTCACTTTCTATCGCAATAGACATGAAGAGTTCCTTCATTTTTTCTTTAAAGAGAATGACTGGGTGTACTGCACAGATATTGCTCAGCTAATGTTCAAGCTTGGAATTGCCACGGTACGAACCCAAACATTGGAGACTATTCATAGACAGCAGCAAGCGATCTCTGAAATGTGTTATTCTTCACAATGACAATCAGTTTGCCTCTGTACCTCTTGCTCACTCGGCTACATTGAAAGAGAACTATGAAGTAGTGAAGTGCGTGCTGGAGAAAATACGTTATGATCAGCATCAGTGGGTAATTTGTGTTGACTTGAAAATGGTGAATTTTTTGTTGGGACAGCAGTCAGGCTATACCAAGTATCCATGCTTCCTGTGCATGTGGGATAGCAGCAGAGACACTGCTCATCACTACACTAGAAAAAAACTGGCCAATCCACGAAGAATTGGTGCCATGTAGAGCAACGAACGTTATCAACGACCCCCTGGTAAACAGAGACAGGATACTCTTCCCTCTGCTGCACATCAAACTCGGCTTGATGAAGTAATTCACCAAGGCTCTGGACAAGGATGGTGCCTGCTTTACATACTTGTGCCATGCTTTTCCAGGATTGACCATAGAGAAATTGAAAGCTGGCATTTTTGATGGTCCTCAAATCCGACAACTAATCAGAGATACTGAGTTTGAAAATTCAGTGAACGATGTGGAGCTGCAGGCATGGAGAGAATTTGTTCTGGTAGTGAAGAACTTTCTTCGCAATAAAAAGGCCAGAAACTATGCAGAGCTAGTCTCAAATACGTTGATTGCTTTCAGAATCCTTGGATGCAACATGAGTATCAAAATGCATTACATTTTCTCACACATGGATCGGTTTCCTGAGAATCTTGGATCTGTGAGCGATGAACAAAGGGAGAGATTCCATCAAGACATAAAGGTGATGGAGACAAGGTATCAGGGACGCTGGGATGCAGTTATGATGGCTGATTACTGCTGGAATCTAAAGAGAGACATCCCTGCAGCTGAGCATTCAAGGAACTGCAAAATACGGAAATTCATGCCCTGACTTTTTTTACAATTGCGACTTTCTATCCAGATTGCATGTGCAAGTAGGCCAACATGCATTTATCTTATCCTTTGTCAAAAACTTTTATACGAATAAGTGAAATTAGATTTTGTGATATCAATTCAATACATTCTTTTATAATGTATCTTTTTACTACTTAGCGATTTTGGGGTGAGAAGGGTTCTTAGAAATAACAGATGACTTCACAAAATGTGATATATTAAGCCAGAAAATCTAATTTCTCAAAATATAATTAGCATGAAAACTTGACCTGATTGAGTTAAATGGATGCCATATTCAGAGTTAGTGGAGGAAACTGGTACTAAATCAATTGAAAAACTTCTGACTATTTTCAAAAAGTTTTTTGTAACCCAGTGTTATGAAATTGTTGACACCAAAAAGAATATCACAGTTGAAACTAAAAAATCTTCATTGACGTACATCAATCAGATTCATGCTTTATTCAGCATTCATTCACGGTGTCACCATCTATGGGTGTCACTGTTCCAACGTCACCACATTGTCATCACGTGTGTATAAAGCTGATCTGCTTGGTCTATTCTGCAGTTGATTCTGTGTGACGTATGAGCGTCAAACACTAGCGTAAAAGTGTATAACACTTGTAGGACACGGAAATAATACATTCCCTGTCTACGGCTTTTCGATGGAATAGCCTAATAATAGATCATTTCTTAAAGTTTGAGCCATTTAATTTGAAGCGCCGCTGAAGGTTAGCGAGGATTTTTGTTTTGTTATGTCTACTGGCAAAGGAAAGGCGATATTGCGACTATGATTGGAAGTTTATGCGCTATCAGATACATCAATGGGAGCAGCGCATCAACTAGTGTGTGTGCGTGTGTGAAACAGAGTGATGTCTCTAGAAGCAGCTGCTCCGCGCACGAGCCAAAGTTCATCTGAGCGTTCGTGATCTGCTATTAAGATTTGAAAAATGGCTTAGTTGTGTAAAATAGTCAGGGCAAGATGAATACAAAATAATTATGTTACTTTTCTGTAATATACATTGGTGACTAGTGTATATTTCTTATTGCCCTCCGCCGACCCGCAGGCACGGCCAGTGCTGACAATAGACTGGTACCTAACATTTGTCAACCAGTGTAAGTTGCCATTATTTATGGGTCGCTGTCATGACAAGGCATGTCCGCGACGTAGCATTGTTTTCAATGTGCATGTCCGTCCTAGTCCTTTGTTGTTATAGAGTGTCGGGTTTATACGGGGTTATAATGCTGCCGCAGCAAAATTGACCATTCGTGGGATGTTTCACTTAATTAATCAAAATCTTTCACTGATGGAATACTAAATCAAATGACACCTCGGCAATTTTGTGTTTGACAATTTCTTTGCGCATGACAAAGCGATAGAAAATCAATTTTGCTTGGGTATTAGGCTACATTCCCCTAAAATAAGGACTCAAGGACTAAGGTAAAAATGTATAGATAATTTAGTGTCGCTTTCGTCCAATATTTTGATATCCGTTTTCGTTTTCCCTTTTCGAGTTCGCATAGGTTTCGTATATCTTTATTACGAATTTTCATTTCCGCCTTTCAGTGTTTCATTATTTATTTATAAATGGAAAAGGGAAGTATTATTGAAAAATTGCATTCATTTATTTAATTTTTTTAATTTACAAATATTGAAGTACGTCTGAGCTACTTGCATGATATTTTCCGATGTTTGTAGCTTGAGTAGATGATTATGTACGTATAAGTTATGAAGCAGGCATGATTATTGTGCCGGTAAACGAGATTTGTAAGTTTTACAAAAGTAATCTCAGTCGATCAAAAGCAAATACTATAAAATCAACTGAATTATTATTGCAGCCGAATTTATAGAAAACGTGAAAGCCTACTGCAAAGAAGTGACTGTAATAACTGTCACAACAAAGTTTTGTTGCACCAAAATAGGACATATCTTTCGAGGTGCTGTCCCGCAAGTATGCTTCTTTTCAAGTATGCGACGTTTTCTTATTTTAAAAATTTTAAAAACTTGACGCATCGTTCATCCGATCCGTCGCCTCTGTAGTCGTTAATGAAAAAAATATTTTCTCATTTCACTGAACCTAAGAGATGGTAGCCAACCAATCACGTAGTGGTGACCTCCTCCTCATCATCATATCAATGTCAATACTTCTCTCAGATGTTTTCTTACAACTCGGAATACTTTGCCACTAAAGTGAATGAGGCTAGGATTTCTATTAGGCCACACATGATAGGGTCACTATAGGGTTACTACCAGGATCCTAGGGTATCCATTTGAGCCATTGAGTAGGAGACTCTGATCACAGTTTATGTGATAAAGCATAATCTTTGGAGCCTTTTGCAGACAGGGAGATCAATCGGGCGATTCGAAACCGACTTCTTTTGATGGTGGAGAAGGTCTTGGAACACTCGAATTCTCAGTAGTATACGAACGTGAAACGGACAATCTCATAGTAGCGGTCCTACGCGTTTGCAATCTGCCAGGTAACATTTTCTTCGAAGATTCATGAAGGCTTTCTACAAGTATATGTAGTTTTCGGGAATATTTCGTGATTTCAGAAGTGCGAAGGAAACTTGGAAGTTCCCATTTCTGACCTACCGTATATTGCAAACATAGCATATTTGTGATCCTGGAAAAGAAACTTTAAAGCTTTAACGTCACAACTGAGGGCTTGGACGTCACTTACATAGTACGACTTTGAATGGACCGCTTTGATACTATCAGTCCTTTCTCATACGACTTGTATGTTAAACTTTAAGGCATAACCCTGAGTGAAGGATAAAAATTGGTAAATGACAAAAATACTTTTCCTCTGACCTCTATCTAATCGAACCTTAATACTATTGAACCAATCTGAATTCCAATCAAAAAAAAATTTAGTGCCCTTTTGGGTCAATGCCACCACATCCGATTAAAAGAAATCGAAGCGTCCAGCGGTACTTTCAACTTCTTCTGGTACCTATTCCATCGCCTGGAAAGCCTACCCATCAATCTTTCCATCTATTTGCCAAAATAGGACATTGAACACACCAGTCGGAAAGTCACAATCTTTCAATGATCTTTACCGGACTTCAAAAAAGCGAAATTCAAAATACTTAACAATTGGCGAAATAAGTGAGGACAGATCCGGGAGATAAAATATCCGTATTTCACAGAAAAGAGAATCAGACATAGTAGCTTTTTTGCTGATAGGGGAGCCCAAAACGATACGTCTTCGATTTTATTGGCGAGGCCTTTCAGCCGCTACAGTCAGCCATGTTTCCAGCAACAATGTCACATCTTATTGACGTGGATTCCATGGAAGTATTGGGGAAGGAGTCTCAGTAGCGAAAACGCATTGCAAAGGATGCATTGTGGACACAAAAAGTGTCTATGCATTTTGTTTCTGTTAAGATATTTGCATTAAGTTACTACTTACTTTTGTTTCATCAGTTTTCATGAGAGAAGGCTAATTGTGCAGGCTGCGCATGTATTCCATCTGCTACGTTATTTTAATTAAATTAGCAATCAAATTAGCTTGAAGACTTCTTGCGTGTTGTTCATTCCATGCATGGCTTCTGAATTCAGAACAATTCTGAATTGAGAAGGAAGTGAAAATGTTCTTCGACGTTTATAAACATTTTATTTAAGGCGAGCCAATATTTCACGACCTTACAGATCGCATCGTCATGGCAGACCGACACTGTAATCTTCAAACAAAATGAATACATTTCAACATTGGCTGTCAATCAATGGAGGTGCAGCAAACGGTAGATGGAATTTACAATTGACACAGGGATACTGCACACGCACATTTACACGCATGTGAAACAAAGGAAAGTCTAAAAGAAATTATAGATATGCAGACATCGGATAAAAGGGGTAATTGTACATTATTTACAATATTTACAGGAAGCACTTTAAAGCAGTAATACTGTACTATTACATGAGGAAAAACACCGTGTCGGTCTGCCATGACTATGCGATCTGAAAGGCCGCGAAATATTGGCTCGATTTGCCTTCTATAAAATGTTTATAAACGTCGTAGAACATTTTCATTTCTATCCGACGTACTACGATGTTCTCAATTCACAAGCCATGCACGGAATGAGTAACACTCAAGAGGTTTTCAAACTAATTTGATTAAAATAACCTAAGACATAGAATATATGCGTAGCCTACACAATTAGTCTTCTCTCATAAAAGGGAACAAATAAAACATTATCCTGATGTAACAAAAGTGAGCAGTAATAAAGGTCAAAATCTCCTTGGTCAAAATGCTTGTCAAAATGGAAGAAAGTCAAAAAGTTCCTGTGGTCGCTAATACGTACTGTGTTTCGCGCTGTTGAAAGACTGAACTTTTCGTTTCCACAATGCGTTTTCGCTACTGAGACTAATAGATGGGCAAATAGATGGCAAATAGATGGAAAGATTGACGGATAGTTGGATAAAGTGATTTTTTGGACCCTGAAGGACGAGTTAAGGACGAGATGGGTAGGCTTTCCAGGCGATGGGATAGTGAACATGTAAGTCCATGCGTAGAAATTTCATGTCTTACTAACGAGCATAAGTGTGTGTTGAACCATCGTGTGACACAGCCATCAATATCATAGCCTTCAGGTGAATTTTTCACGGTTCTGTGCCCCATCCTACGCAGGAAACAAACTCTTGCATTATAAATCAAAGATTGCTGCCAAATAAATTCCATGACTATATCTATACTATATATCTTAGGGTGAATTGAAGTCAGTTTGCGTGAGATAGAGGTGTGCGAACCCGACCCGACTTTGGGACCGATTCGGGTTGATTCGGTTTGATTGTAAAATATTCGGGATTGAGTTTCGGGTTATGAAATAATGATAGTAAGAAATTCATAAATGCAGTCAAAGGTCGGTCATTAAGACCATAAATGCCAGGCTTTCAATGTCTTAATTATCGAAAGTCTTAATTAAACAACAACTTATATATGCCAAATATACAAAAAATGCCACTGCCGTATGATCTTAATTATCCGTGTCGAAATGAAAGAGCTTCGAGTGTATACTCATGTTTTGTTGATTTGCTTTGTAGACATGTGTACATTACATATTTCATAAATGTGTACGTAAAAATGTTATGCATGTACAAAAGCACAAGTGATTATTATAGAATGTTGCATAAATATCCTTAATCACGTATGTATTGCAAACAGCATATATTTCGGTTTATGTACCAACTGTAAATATCTATTTCGTACATTTTTCGGGTTGATATGCTCCGGTCTTTTAGCGTCGTTAAATTTTCGGGTCGGGTCGCGTTTCAATTCAATCGTTGAACATCTCTAGTGTGAGATGCCTAGTATTCACAAGGATTTCTGAACCGGTTTCCCTCAATTGAGGCTGACGAAGCTGACGAAAAAATGCTTTAACATGTGTTGTATTTCTTATAGAGCGCATGTTGGATGACAATCGCACCGCATTGCGCAATCCCTTTGTACGAGTTCATCTGCTTCCTGATCAATTGTCACACCAGACCAAAGTATGCCGCGGTACGCTAAATCCACTTTTTAATGAGTGCGTCGTTTTTACAATAGATCCACAATATTTGCACCAGAAACGAATCATTTTATCGGTCTATGATCATGACAAGAAAAGTATGCGACATTCTATGGGCCATGTTCTACTCCCACTTGAATCTATCGGTTTGGAAGAAGAAATATTCTATCGTCTGTACTTAGAAAGACTAGAAAAGGTAGATAAGTCTGCCTTTATTGATGCCTTTTGTTCAGCACTTTTTCTCATGTCGACAGGTTCTACATTCGCATTTAGGAGATATGGAGCTGTCAATTACGTATATTCCAGACGCTGGAAAAATCAAGATCGGTGTCTTGAATTGCAAAGATTTTCATGAATTTTCAAAAGATTCGGAGCAAGCCATGAAATGTAGTAAGTGAATTCTTCGCTCAACTCCTGGAGTGTTGTCAATTGATACACGGTATTTTTGCTATTTTGCATGCATTTTTGCTATTTACTTTGCATTAAATTCATAAATGAATGCATGCGTAATTGTAGCTCATTTCGTATGTGCAGCTCAGGCACGCCATCTTTATTTTCAGCTTTTGTAAATCTCTTCAATAAATTCCACTCTTGTGAAACAACCTCATTCAATCGACCGAAAAGCTTAAGTAGCTGAAGATCATAAAAGCAAAAAAAAGTCATTAATTCTGACTGATTAGACTTGTCTTACAAAATGCTGACAATGTGGTTTGTAAGTATTCTAGTCTTTCGGCTTTGATGTGGCGGAGCATCGCATGTTTAGATACAAGCTACTGTTTGAAGCCGTTGTTATGGAGACTTAGAAGTTAGATCTTTTGCTATGGTTCGTTACTGTTTTTGCCGCAGGTCTAGCCAAACGAAAGCAGACGACGAACACCGTGCGAGAGCTACTCCACATATGAATACCGTAAAGCTGGAAGTGCTGTTCTTGCACAGTGCATTTTCAATAATTAGAAAAGTAAGCTAAGAATTTATGATCACCAAATTCACCGGACTTGGTTAATTACAGTACCTTTATATATTTATTAATTTCTTTCCCAACACATCTGCTCATTGTATGACACTTTGAAACATATTGATTAATTTATCCTACTCACAAATCGATCACATATAAGTTAGCGCTATACATGTGAACTTGTAGCATTTAAACTTCCATATTTTCTCAACCCTATCTTGGGAGAATTTGCTTTTCAAGTAGAATTCTAGGTATAGTTGAGTTGTGCTTTAGTGGCAAAGTATATTTTTTGTGAATTCAAAATTAATATTTTGCACTGAAGCATTTGACACGATTCACAGTTATCAATCATAAAACCCCATGAAGAAAAAATACTATGAGATGCAGTTTAAATGAATTCGTTCAGATCGTACAAGAGCCAAATAAAAAATGGCCAGACTTCTGACACACTCGAGAAGTGTTCACTTCAAGTGTTTTAAGAAACATAGACAATAAGTCCAACTACAGGCAGCAGCACGCTAGGGCAGGCAGTGCTTCGAGTAAATCTCCTGATGAATATTATTGACCATTTAATCGTTATTTACGATAAAAAAGAAGCTTCTCTTAATTTTTTCAAAAATAATGACATACCATATAGATTTTCTTATGCAAGCCGATGTTATTTGGCATCAATAACGTTTTACCTGCCTCCATAAGATGATGATCATGCTCATGTAGCACATAAGCTGCGAGACACAATGATCATGATGATGATGATGATGATAAGCGTTTTATTCTTTTTGAATGAAAATCGGAAGTTACAATCATTTATCTTCAGAGGTCAAGTAAATAAAATAAAAGAGACATAATACTTTCAGTTGTCGAAATAGATAAAAATACCTCAACATTACAAACTCGTGTTCACCTTAAGTCCATGTGATTCAGCGATGAAAATAAGAATTATGAAGCTTACAAGCACAGATTACAAAAGAGTTGCTAGGTCGCAAAGTGCGTACTTCAGGTATTAAGAAGCGACCGGATGATGACTGTGTTGGCAGCAAATCACTTCAAATATGGTCTTTTGTGAGAACTTGCTGAAAAAAATTCAAAGAAAGACGTTGTCGCCGCACTGTAAGAGTCTCGAAGCAGTCATTTTCACAATGTTCGCCGCAAATTAATCGATGAAAGCGACGTTGTATACGTTAAAGTCTAGTACAATCTGTAGCAGAAAGACCAACAAACAAGGGACAACAGTAATCAAAAATTGACCGAACAATTGTTTTGTACAATAATTTCAAATCCTTGACACCGATGTACGGTTTTATCACTCTAATAGCATACATGCGTCTTGAGGCGGAAGAAACGATTTTTGAAACACGGTCTGACCAAGTACATTTACTGTTAAAAGTAATACCGAGTAAGTTTAAAGTCTCGACTTGAAGAACACGCAGGTCAGGTAAGTGAACATTGCTGCCGTAGTTGCGCTTACGAATGATCATTGACTTGCATTTTCCTTGGTTTATTGGTAGCGCCATTGATTCCGACCATTGCATCAGATTTTCGTGTTCATTTGTAATATGTATATTATCAGAAGATGAATATACAGGGAAGCACAATGTCGTGTCATCAGCATATTTGATTAACTTGCAACTATCAGTCGATGGCGAAAAAGTTGCTGTGGTTATAGCAAACAAGTAAGGGCCGAGGATTGAGCCTTGTGGAATTCCTGACGTTACCCTCACTTCACCACTACTCACGGAACCGATTGAGACATGCTGTGTCCTTTCATCGAGGTAGCTTGCAATCCACTTTACTGCGAGAGTTGGAAAATTGCATTCCATCAGTCTTCTGATAATCAGGTCAATCCGCAGCTTATCGAAAGCTTTTGCATAATCGTAAGACATTATCATAACACCAGATGTGGCCGGATCATCAATATACTTGGTAATATGATCATGTGGAGATATCAGGGCACACTGTGTTGATGACTTTGGTCTGAAACCAAACTGAGTGGTACCATAATGTTCTACGAAACGGCTCTTTAGAGACTTCACTATAATACCCTCTAGTATTTTTGAGGGAAATCTAAGAATACTAATTGGGCGAATATCATTTAGTGTTGGTGAGGCGGTTTTCGGAGCAGGACATACAGATGCAGACTTCCATATTTTTGGTACGATGGAGCTTTCAATGGACATATTGAACAACTTAGTGAGAGGATACGCCAAATGTATAGCAGCATATTTATACAGAGAAATTGGCAAATCAGGGGAGGCTTTGTGTGGTGGACTCTTTTTGATCATATCGTATACCAATGATGGTGTGATTGAAATGTCAAAATCAATGGAAGAGGAATATGAAGATGTATCGGTAGTTTCAGAACACAGAAAATTGCCACTTAGTGCACGATTGATTGCATCGACACCGTCGCCCAAGCAACTGTAATTCGATAGAAGTGACATAATTGGGTTAACATTCCTGGAACCAATATGCACTTTAACTGCTTTCCATAAGTCATTTTTACCCACTTTCTTTGACCATGACAACTTCGATTTTGTTATTTCATTTCTAATCTTGTCTTTCAGATAATTGTAGACTGGGAAATTTCCTGTACGAAAAGCGGTCCATCTCTTATTAATCATGTCCTTTATAACCGGGGTCATCCACGGTTTGTCTCTTGGGGTACACCGTACGAAGGACACGGGAATGGAGAGTGAAACAGCTTTTTCCAGCATGTCATGAAATATATAGCATTTCTCATTCAGGGAAAGCCATGCATCATCAAGAAAGTCCCAACTAATTTGTTGAACGTGCAATAGAAAATTATCCATATTTGATTTGCGCAGGTCATATACTTTGCGTACAATATGAGTGGTATTTTCACATTGGAGCTTCGGAGTTGCAAGCAAAGAGACGTGTGGGACTTTTGATCTGTCAAATGGTGAAAATTCTTTTGTTTCATAACATGTTGCTACATTTTCAGAAAGCAGAATATAATCAAGCTCTGAGGATCCATAAGTCGGCTTGTTGAAAATATTCATCAAACTGAAATGATCACAAACTTCTTGAGTATCAAAGTGATTAAAATCACCACACAGGATAATGTCAAATTCATGGTGAACATTCAGAATCATATCAAGAGAAGTTGCTATAAAATCATTGATTATATGTCGATCACGACTCGCACGTTTTGGTGGAATATACAAAGCCATAAAAATTATGCTAGACTTTGGTAAAAGCAGAATTACACTTTCAATTTCACATGGAGGAACAAAGTAGAACTGCTTAAATGGCAAATTACAATTTATCCAAACAGCCACACCCCCTCCAATGCGACTTGCGCGGTCATTACGAACGCAAGTAAAACCATCAATGGAAACAATAGTGTCATCATGTTTCTCTGAGCACAACCATGTCTCTGTACATGCGAATAAATCTATGCTATTGGTAAGCAAGGTCGTGCGAACTTCATCTATTTTAGTCACAACTGAACGAGCGTTAGAGCATAAGATCTTAGGATATCGGGGCACAGATATGGACTTTTGAGCTGGACTTGATAAAATCATTCTTGAAAATTTGCATTAGACTGAGCTCTTTGGACAATTTTTCCATCTTTTATCACAACGTCCTCATGATTGGCACGTCTCAGGCGCAATTCAGTTCTGAGCTCTTTTTGAGCTCTTCGTTGATTTTCGGTGAGGTCTGGATTGACATAAACCTCCTTAAAAGAAATGTTGTTCCGTAAGTCTCTCGATTTACGTAGAATCTGATGCTTTACGTCACTGCTTGAACAAACCAAACGCAAGAGTCTGGCTTTACCCGATATGACTTTGCCAATCCGTTTGATCGATGATATAGGCCTGCTTGTGTCAGTATTCTGCTGTCCAACTGCAATAAGCAGTTCAGTTACTTGATTGCAGTCATATATCATACGTTCTTCCACAGAACCACCTGTTCGTTCCTCTACCCCAGCGACTACCAAATTCAACCGACGATTATAACGCTGCGATACTTCACTAAGCATCCGCTCATCAAAAAGTCCCTCATCTTTCTCTTTAGCTCCAGGAGCCTTTTGCCTCTTTAATTCATTCAGCTCTGTTTGAAGAATATCACATCGAGCTTCAAGATTCCTGTGACCTTCAAGAACTATAGACATTTTGACCTCAAACTGCTGCAGCAAACATGTCAGCTTCATATCTAATATCTCATTTAAGTCAGTTCGAGATATCGTTGATGTACAGTCTGCTTTTGAATCGAACATTTGAATAGCATCTTTCAAGGCGGATGACATCTGTTCTTTACTCAGCTTATTCAGTTGGCTTTGTGACATGCGCCTGACTTCTTCAAATGCTGTGGACGTGTTTGTCATATGTTGTACTTTCTAAATAAGTTGCGGCTTTTGACATCGAAAAGTTGGATTACCAAAAACTTAAAAATAAATGTCATAAAAACCACGTTTTAAACTTGGTTAGTAATCGTGCTTTGCACATTCTTTCAAAATATTGTTTTCAAAGATGGTTTAAAAAAATGTGCTTTACATGTATTACATGTACATGTATTATTAACTGTTTTATAAAACCGCGCCTTCCTTCAACGTCAGATTTTTTTAATCCCAAGTTTGAGGCATTGCTTTAAACTGCGCCATATTTACAGAGGTGGGCGATATTTGAAAATATGAAGTTCCGATTAACGATTATCTGATTCGCCAGCTCAGAGTTCCGATTACGATTATCCGAATCAAATTAAAAATCAAGTTGCGATTTACACGATTCGATTATCCGATTGAACTATCAGTTGAAATGAAATTCAATTCGAATTAATCATCTTAGTACTCCATCAAAAGTTAGTACTCCAAATACCAATTCAAATTCAACTGTTTAATTTTAACTTTTTTCGACTTTCTTCATTCCTTATTCTTCTATGTAGCTATATATGGCTGTGAGCTGGTGCGGTACTTATGGGTCATCTCCCCCCACGTTTTCAAATTTGTGTAAAATCCGTTGAAATGAATCAATCGTTACAAAACTTTAAGTGCACGTGAGTGAGCATATTTTCTAACTATAAACCAAAACGTATGCAAATTGGACAAGTACTTTTTCAATTAGGGGCAATAACTTGAAGTGAAGCGTTCTTGCAGCTTGATTTGACTTCTTCTGACCTCATCGCCTGAGCAGAAACCTTGAGGTCAGCAAAGTCATTTTCCGATAACTCCTGAAGTGATGATGACCAAGCCACATCCCTTACACTAAGTGGCCGTGGGAAGATTTCAAATAGCAGTGGTAGTGGATGAAGAGGGAGAGAGAACAATGCACACACGAGTAACAATAATGCGTCGAAAAGACGAAGTCAGATCAGGCTGATCTGCATAAATTTTTGTATGTGGGTAGAAAATACGAGTATACTCAAAAACGTCTACCAGTGGTTTGGTGACGATTGATTCATTTTTGCAGATTTTAGACAAATTTGAGACCTGGGGGGTGATAACCCATAAGGACCGCTGGTGCCACTCCAACGAGAGGATATTCGTTCATCAATGACTTATATGCGATTACTATAACGCTGCATAAAGTGCACAAAGTGGGATTCTCGGTCGCTTATTGTCTGAGTGACTGAGCGCAAAGATGCGGCGAGCATTAGTCCTATTGTTTTGATAGAAACACTGCTGACACACGCGTTTTCAAGGCGCCATTCGGTCGGCCGGTACGGTGAGACCACAGACGAGAGTGAAAGAGTAGTTCTATAATCAATAGCTGATCTAATTGAACAGGGTTGTCTTCCACCGGCAACATGAGTGTTGTAGAGAATGAAGAAAGTACGTACATGTAAAATTCAGTTAATAATCAGAATTCTTCCATTATCTGCGATCGAGGTTGAATTAATGATAGGGCAAAATGATTAATTGAAATCACCAAGTCAGCATGATTCTATACGATGGCAAGGATCCAGCCGAATCGCGAATGGTTTAAAGTATCAGACAGTCCGATTCGACTATCCGAACCGATTATTCGATCTATTTCCGATTCGAAAATGAAATTCCGAATATTAGTTTATGTGCAAGCTAGCTGATAGGCGCCATGACATTATATTCCCAGCCAGAGCATATTTAGACATGTGAGTCAATAATCTTGATGTCTTCCAAGGCGTGCTGGAGAGGTCAATGCGAATACTAACAATATTTTTTGATAGGCAT
Organism: Prostheceraeus crozeri; assembly: GCA_907163375.1. NCBI lineage: Eukaryota > Metazoa > Platyhelminthes > Polycladida > Euryleptidae > Prostheceraeus > Prostheceraeus crozeri. Next base: position 156,010 of record CAJQUW010012670.1, read on the forward strand.
CGACGTTGTCGAAATGCACCACATTGAATAGAACTATTGATTTTTATGTCAGAAAATCAATTTTTAGTTCGAGCACTTGTCAGTTCATCTCATTTCGCTGAGCATACGCTTGACTCTATTTGAGCAATCGATTCAAGTTATACCGAAAAATACATGTTTTCCCTCCATCCTCAACATGGTGTACAGAGTACACCGCGTCCACCGCAAAGCAATGGCTATATTTTAGAAAATCAAGCAGACATTGCAAGTGGAATATATGCATGGGTCATTCCATGACGATTCAGCCAATTTTCGGAATTGTCTCCGATTTTCCTCATTCTCATATATATGTTTGCAATGCACTAGGAAACACCAAATCTGAAATATCAGCTTCCAATTTTGAATAAAGCGGAATCTAGAGCTACTTTTAGAAATTTAATTTTTTCCAAAATTTGGAAATTCTCAAAATTTGAATTTTCACGCAGCTGTAGCTTTTTCTTATCAGCTGTATCTTTGTTCGTTATTCAACCGAACTTTAAATGCAGCATTAGCTCGGTATAAATGAATTCTTGCATGAATTTTAACTGGCATGGTAACTAGCATATAGAGCGGGAGCTACATGGCTCAAAAGATGGCGAAAAAAAGGGTCCGCGAAAAAGCAAATTAATTTAATTTTTATTTCTCATATTTTTCTCCATATTTCTCATTAAAAAGTAAAGCTAGGAAAGTGATGAAGTCTCGTGGTATCTATAAATACACATGCACGGTTGATCCTAGCACCCAGTATATTGGGAAATCGAAACGTAGACTACATCAAAGAATTGAAGAACATAAAAATGCGGATAGCACTGTTAATGAACATTTGAGTTATTGCTCTAGCTGTAATAGTAACGTTGATGATAACTGTAAGATTATTTACAATTGTCGCACTGATTTTGAATTAATGTTTGTTGAGAGTCTAAGAATTAACCGTGAGCAACCTAAATTAAACAAAAGGAACAAACGTAATGAATTTTCTTTTATGCTACGGGTGTTTGACAGTGGGTAATTGCGTTGGATGGCCTGATGTATTGATTGTTGATGAATAGCAACTTTCGATCCAATCATGTTTCTATCATTGCAGACTGTGATCACTCCGTGTGAAGACGATTCATTTTCTAAGTGTTTGGCGTTCCGCGCGCGCTGTCATTTCCTGTTCAAATTAATTTAACCTAATCTCACAACTTTCTGTATTCCTGTTACCCGTAATAACCATGATAATTGTGTGGCTGTATATCAGTGTGTTTCACATCTGTGATCTTAAGCGGTAGCCAAAATACAGAAAGCTATATCAGGCGTTCTAAAAACGTGATTTTTCAAAAAATGCCGAAAATGACTGTTTTCAAGCTGTGCTAGCCTTTTTCTATCTGCCAGTTTTGACTCCAAATTGATACTGAAACTCAGAAACATGCTCAATTACTTGTAGAAGGAATTTGGTCAGGTTACCGATAGTTAAAAAGGTGTCAATCGGCCAACTTTGATTTTGCACAATTTTTCAATACATGATGTCAATATTACATAAGTGGCATCGAGAAGTAGCATTTATAGTACAATAGCACTTGAAAACGCTAAGTTGGTGTACAGTAAGAAATTATTCCCTTTGATAGATATTATATATGAAACTTTGATATATTGCAATAGAGCCAAATATGACTTTCGAAGTTCGAATTTTGTTGGACTAGATATGCTTTATCAATCAACATTGTAATTTTGAATAGAAAAGTTTCTGCAAGATGCTAAGGATCCATTTATCTTACTGTTTTCTGAAGTCATCAATTACTTTAAATAATTTCAATTACTCTAGTGATAAGACATCAATCACAACGAGCAGAAGAAACATAAGCTGCATTAATTTCATGTTGTAATAGTGTAAATAGCTTTCGACTGACTCCGCATGTTTTCCGTCAGAATGCTTTCTGAGCGAAACCCACGAACCAAAAATATTAATCTAGTAGACCCTTTAACTAATGTACTGTCGGCACATTTTCCAATGTATCAATGTTATCATACTTCTGATTGGTAAGCATAATCAGTCAAAGATTTCATATAAGCTTATAGGTCACCCTTCTTTATTTTCAAATGGTACTGAGAACTTCCAACTGCACTTCACTAATCAAATTCGAGCTCGCTATATATTTAGCGAACTGCTATTATTAACCCTAGGACGTACAAAATGTTTTTATGCCGACTTTGTACAATGAGGTCATTTTGACTCATTATTTTTTTCCAGCATTAAAATTCGATCATTTTAATTTAATTAGACCAGGAATTTTTCTGAATCATGCTGTATTCAAGAAATTCTCAATTACTTAATGTTCATGTAGTTTGAACATTCATCACTTGAAATAGGGCCTACATGTACATTGTACATGTACACTTGGTATAAAATATCAGTACATCTAAAATAATGATGGAAAAAATTTCCCTTTTGCAAAATAAAAAATCAATTGTTCCAAGAATGTTATTATGATTATAAAAATATTTCATCATACCCTGGTTTCAGAATACGGGATCATACATATTTTCTTCATGTAGTATTTACGAAAACTTGTCAATCAGAACACAATTTGAGCAGAGATGAATCGTGCGTGAGACGTGCTTTCCACAAACCCATTTTTGGAAAATATCACACTTGTTCAATGTTCTGTTTCGATTTGAGGAGTCACACATTTGGCAGTTTGCTCTTTTTCACGAATCTCGCCGTTGAAAGTTGTCACGATCTACCGCACACAACGCACGGCGAACTGCAGGGTGTAAAGAGGAAGCTTCAGCGCGTTCTTGTTGGTGCCTTGAGATCAACTTTTTGCTCAATTCGTAGATGAATTGGAATCGCGTTTTTGGTTCAGAGCTGATCTCACGCCATAAAATGAAAGCATTTAAAGCGGCAATGTCCAGGATTTTGCAAAACACTCCAAGCGGCCACCGTCTCGACGCCATTTTGGTCGTGAAGTGACGTAACATTTGATCTACCGTGTCCACGCCTCCTTTGAATTTATTATAGTCCAAGATGATATGAGGCTTTCATTTGGGTGATTGGTCGACTGCATCACGAAAATTGTTTAAAGACAAGAGAACAACCACTTTCTTCCTTTTAGCAACGTAACTCACCAACACGGCATCTTTGTTTTCATGAAAAGCAAACAAGGACGAATCGAGAGGACGATCACCTTGAGTTAGTTCTTTTTGGTATTTCTGTTCGATGCGATCTGATAGTCCCCAAAAGCGTCATACCTCTAGCACGCGAAGTGCGAGCCAGTTTGAGAGATGTAAAAAAGTTGTCTGTAACCACCGTGCATCCGCTATTTCTGTAATCTTCGGTTAGTTTGAGAACCACCGACTCACCAAGAGAGCCTTCCCTCACCTCATTCTCTTTTCCGAGATATGGATTCACAGAAAGTACGAAATATGTGGAGGAATCGGCAGCAATCTAGCATTTTATTCCAAATTTTGAAGGTTTCTGCGGCATATATTGCAAGAATGAGCATCTGTTTCTTGATGGGAAGAGTTGTTCGTCAACCGTTATGCATTCATGAGGCCAATAAAGGCGAACTATGGCATCTTGAAAGAGAGTAAACTTTTCCCTCACGTAGGCGAACTTGTCACTTCTGTAGCGTGCGTTCCGGGTAGATTTATCATTGAAGCGTAAAACTCGCAAAATTGTCTTGAAGCGTTGAAACGACACAAACGTCAGTGATACGTAGACAATGACCGTGCCACTAACCTGTAAATACCTACTTCTTCCTTGATGACAAAATACACTTCTGAGCGTCAGTCTGTTTATATCCATCACACAAGACAATATAGCTATACCAGTATGCAAATCTAGAAATTTACTAGTAACTTGTAATAGGAAGTTTGTTCATGTGTCATTCTTACCTATAATAATGTAAAAAGTTGCAGCTTTTCGTGTTATAAGCTGACGATGAAGTTCGTGTTAATGTTTGTGTCGTGTTGAGGCTAAATTTCCGAAGAACGCACACATCTAATCTACAGATATTCGAAAACTGGCAGGTGGATCGTGCCTTCAAGTTTGACTGTCATCCAATCAGCGCCAGTCATCCAATCAGTGCTTGGAATAACGTATCTTCCAAGCTTTAATAACGGGACATGGAATAATGTATAGATATCTTATTTTTCAGTCTAGGCTGGGCATCAGCTGATTCTAGATGAAATTTTGAACGTAAAATTAGAAAATGTCAGTTTAAGTCAAAATGACCTCATTGTCCAACATTAGTAAACTTTCTGGAATTCCTTTCAAAGATGATATTGGAAGCTTAAAATTTTATCATTTATAATTGAGAGCATATCATGAAATGTCAGTGAGTTTCATATGAAAAAATGAGGATTTGATGTTCTGTAGACATTTGAATTCTCAAATGAGTCAACATGACCTCATTGTACGTTCTAGGGTTAAATCACACCTGAATAAAATAGTTCAAACTTTTCATGTGCAAATGGAGGCTTGTTTAGGTAAGATACATAAATATTACGCGACGGCGGCTGACTGAATGTCATGTCATTTTGAATTTGTAATTTGGCTACTAGTTATTTCAAGTATTCACTTACGCAAATTGAAATTAAAAAGTGAATAATTCCCAATGAGTAGAAGCAGGCGTGCACAAATATTTTAGGCATCATAATCAATATCCCACTTGAATCATTGTTTACGTTTGATATTAACAACTGCTGTTGTTGATCCCTCTGATTCATAAATCACTCATACTAATGTAAGTAAATTATTCCTGTTCATAGAAAAAATAAACCAGATCAATTTTTAAGCATTTATTTAAACTGCACGCTATAAAAAAGTAAGCCAGGATTATAGGTTTTATAAAAAGAAACCAGGCTTAAGGGATTCTACCCTACTTTTCGAAATTTATGCAAAATGTAATGCAATTTGATATATTTGGTCATAAAAGGGCATACGATTATATTCCATTCTTGTCCATAAAGACCATGTGTTGGGATTACATATAACCACTTTAATGTGATCATTAAGTGATCAATCTGGAATACTATTGAAAAACCTTAGAGCGGAATGGAGTGACGTCTTATGATCAATATTTCCACAATATCATGATACAAAAATATCAATAGGCCTATTGCTTTCAATTAGAGGTTTACCTACTGATTGGTGCAATCAAAAATACTTTTCCTGTATGAAAGATCTTTTGATACCAACTGATGATCATTCATCTTCTATTGTAGGTAATTCTACATATTCATACAACCACCACATTAAATCATTTTCCACCACAATCTAAATGTCTTGCATATCTTTTCTACACAATATTTTTCAACATCGACTTTGAAGTAGTATTTGTTACCAATGCTTTAGGGATCATCTTCGGTTCATTGTGAATGATATCTCACCACTAGAATAGCTGAAAATATTAAAAGTGACTGATTGTTTCAGAAAACAGTAAGATAAATGGATCCTGAGCATCTTGCAGAAACTTTTCTATTCAAAATTACAATGTTGATTGATAAAGCATATCTAGTCCAACAAAATTCGAACTTCGAAAGTCATATTTGGCTCTATTGCAATATATCAAAGTTTCATATATAATATCTATCAAAGAGAATAATTTCTTACTGTACACCAACTTAGCGTTTTCAAGTACTATTGTACTATAAATGCTACTTCTCGATACCACTTACTGTATGTAATATTGACATCATATATTGAAAAAATGTGCAAAATCAAAATTGGCCGATTTATACCACTTTGAGAGAAGCAAAACGACTGAGAGATGTCAAACTAGCACGGGGAGATTATGAACAATTAATGTTCATTTTTGTGGCAGTGAAATGATATTTCTCCTACGTAAACTGGCTGGAGGAAAAATCAACTTTTCAGTCCTACTGGATGAGAAAGCCAACTTTTCCTCCCGCAGCTAACTTTTCCAATGAAAGCTCCTTTAAAGGACAAATCATAAGTCTATAAACAAGTTGTTATGAATATCCAGAGACTACCAAGATATCGATATAGTCCCTTAAGTTGTTAATTTATAGATTTCGCGATACAACCATTAATTTTATAGTGAACAATAGACAACGATAAATCACAAAATGAAAAGCTACATTCCTTCGAGAAGAAGTAGAAGTTTTCTCCTTCAGCCATCTGTCCCTCCCTCGCTACGCTCGAACTGTACAACATGGCTTCAGGAGGAAAAGCTGATATTTCTTCTCTCTAGAAAATATCCATGCACAAGCCATAAGATAGGCTACAGTCACACCAGCACGATTATACACATGAATCCTGTGTGATTTGCATGTGTGGTGAACGCTTCTTTGAAGCATTTGAATGTGGCGAGGGTCATTTTATTGTCAGTTTATTTTCCTGTTTGACGATGAACATAATAGAATAGAAGAGAATATTCTTTATTGGCTAACATGAAGGTAAGCACACTACGATCAATAAAATGGACATCATAAAAAACTATTTACAAAATCTTATAAAAGATGAGCTAAAACGTTTCGTTTGGGCACTTGGTGGACGTAAAGGGCGCGAATTCCTTTATTACGATGAATTAGCTTCAAGCCATCAAATAATTATCCTTTCAAGATGTTTCACTTACTAGTGAAAACTTTCATCTCTAAATAATCGAACTCCTTGGGTGGTTCTCTCCGTACAATTAACAAAAGACACAAGATTTTGGCATATCTGCGTAAATGTCTTTAGCCCTCAACGTACCCTTATAGTACCGCAACTATGCCATAGCTGATAGGTCTATATCCAATCTAGCCCAATAGATAAACAAATATTCAATATCTTTGGAATATCCCGTGAATCATCACAACCAGGAAATTCCATAAAAATCAAAAAGGAAATAATGCCAGCTCTTGCACTTTGAACAACTGCTTTATCAATGATCAGCGCGTTTCACATATGTAACATTTAATACATTGTCAACTGGATCAAAATAACAGCAGGAAAACGAAAATAAAAGTTATCAGACATCACAGCGACAATATCAATCTCCGCTTTCTAGAGAGCACCACCATTCAACAAAGACAGTCGACCATCAATTCACACGAAGAGAGTTCGACATTTTGATATTATGTTATTTCACGATTGTTTTCCATGTTTGCATATGATATCTATCCCATTAACTTTGAAATCAATATTTACTATGTTAATATGTACTAAGATCGCTCATACTTTTGACAAGGCCTATATTGGCGAGGGCTTAAGTGACTTAATTTAAAAAAGTTAATATGGCAGCAAGGCGTATTTCTTAGAGAAAATCACCATTCATAAGCCTTCTGCTTGAAGAAAAATGTTGGTTTTGAATTGGAAATATGTATTTCTGAGGAAAACTTGCAGGAGCTGCTGAGTTGTTACAATTGTGTCATACAATTTAGTAATTATGGCTTGAATGGCATCGGAAATTGGAATTGAGGTATAGCCTACATGATGATAACACACCTTTGACTCAGTCAAGGAATATTTCGTATGTCCCATGCTGACTTCCATCCCTCAGAAATTGTAATGAAATCTTTTTTTTCAACAACTCAGAATATCTTAGAAGAATGCGAAGTTAATAAAGAAAAATGTAAGCAGTATGATGTAAACAGGCGATTACGAATAGCTTGCTATCATCATTACAGGTAAGCGTATTCCATACAACAATTTTGAGGTCACCGAATGCCGATTTATTTAATGGCCTTTCTCATTTAACAGGCCTATCAATTACAAATAGATATTTTTGTTTTAAAAGCACTGATAATTTTTAAGTCCCAATCATGATGGGCGACATCAATTTTCGGATATTTGATGCCCTGTGATCGATTGCGATAACTTCAGTTAACAGCAATGAAATTAAATAAACGATAGATCAAATTGCATGCAAAAGATGTGTGGCTGGTAGGATTGTAACCTACTACCAAGGATAACTAGACTTGCTCTAACCAACTGAGCTACCAGCCACTTATGCGACTGTGTCAATTGGCAGGATCAAACCCTCACCACCAGCAGAATAATTTACGGGACCAATTTATAGTATTACATATGTACATCTTGATTTCTGTGTTTTATTTTAGTATATATAGGCTATCCTACTAATTACTTCTTTCGTTATTTTTATTTTCACATTTAGTGATGCTTCCAATGTCTTGTGACTTCCACCAGTCTTGCACAGTTTGCATGCATCGCATAAATAAGGCGTGTAGTCGGTCACTGAAAGCTGACGTGACGGAATGTGTCATCAATTAAGAACTATTGGTTATCCGTAATATTTGAATCTGTTTATACTTAAAAAATCAACAAGACCAGCAAAAAATCAAAAATTAAACTATTGCTAAGCAAAATTAGCTGATGAAAAGTCGCGCTTCTGGGCAGACTCGCGCAATTCCGAACACTTGCGCGCTTACTTTCAGCTTTGGAAGCCCTGTATTTAGTCAGTGTACTTTTACTGTTTCATCTACGCGGCGAATAATTTATCTGCGTTCGCAGTAAGCTATAATTACTTCAAGTACTGAACTATTCTAAAGCCAATTGATGTGATATCAAATTAAGTTGCAGCAATAAAGCTATCACTTAATCAAAATCTTAATGCCAAAGTGCCGCAATTATTATCAACATGTTTCAATTCTACGAATACAGCTAAGAAAAGCATAGGCTTCTCGGCAGCACATAAGGATAACAAATTGGTGGTCACATTGGCCACAAAGAACACCTTACAGCGACACTTATTTGCAGAGCTGGAAAAATTCCACTGAAATGTTTTGATTCCAATTCCACTTCCAGAGCAGAAATTTCAATGCCAATTCAAATTCCAGTCGAAACAATTCAATTCCAATTCCATATTAAGATTCAATTCCGATAATTGCATGTCGTGTATAGTGTATTATGTTAATGTATCTAACGTTTGTTTGTTTCAATCTAGCCCATGTGCCCTTATCCTATCCTCATTGTTCCTGTGTACCGTTTCCGGCGTCGTTCCTATGTGCGTTCTCATATTCATAGTTCATGCTTCTTGTGTAGCCTACATGCACATGTGTAACCGGTCAGCCTACGCCATTTTCGTTTCGTATACGAGATATTCAATATCTCGTGAAAAAAGGAAAATTAACGGTCAGCAAGCAGGAGGTCAGGGAGGGAGGGAGGGAGGGAGGGAGAGAGGGAGAGGGAGGGAGAGAGAGGGAGAGGGAGAGGGAGGGAGAGAGAGGGAGAGGGAGAGAGAGAGAGAGGGAGAGGGAGAGTCTCTATATTTTTGAAAGAAAATTCAAATATCGCAAATTCTCGTAGTACAGTAATAGTATCTGAAAACGGCAACCTGCTGATAATAAAATTTTCTGATAGTACGTGGAAAGATATCAATGATATATACCTTATTCTATGCTATCGAGACAACCGTGAATCTAAACACACTGATAAAAATTTCTTGAGTAGAATCAGTAAATACATATCAGACTACAAAATGAAAAATATATTAATTATCGGTGACTTGAACGGAAGAATCGGTGCGATTAATGATAACGAATTTTCAAATCTTCCTCCAAGAACATCAGATGACAAAATCGTGAACAAATTTGGTAGAGAATTAATTGAGTTTTGTAACGATGCATCTCTTGTAATCGCAAACGGAAGACTTGAAGAGGGAAAATATACATATCACAAACTACATAATGATAGCGTACATAAATCGGTCATCGATTATTTGATAGTATCAGACTCTCTCATAGAGCGAATAAAGGCCTTCGAAATAATGTAACCAAGATTGTACACGGATCACGCCCCTTTTCGCATAAAAATCATAATCAACAAAGAAAAGAACTCAAGAAATAAAAAACATTACTCTCAAAACGAAACTAGAAGAGCGAAGCCTTTCAAATGGACCAGCGATTGTGAAAATCAGTTTAATTTCAATGACTTCAGGCAAAATTGCAATAAATTGTTGCAAAACATAAGAGGGAGGGGGGAGAGAGAGGGAGGGGGGAGAGAGATAGAGAGGGGGAGAGAGAGAGAGGGAGGGAGAGAGAGGGGGGAGAGAGAGAGAGAGGGAGAGAGAGAGAAGGGGAAAGAGAGAGAGAGAGAGGGAGAGAGGGGGAGAGGGAGAGGGGGAGAGGGAGAGAGGGGGGAGAGAGAGAGAGGGGGGAGAGAGAGAGGGGGAGAGAGAGAGGGGGGAGAGAGAGAGAGGGGGAGAGAGAGAGAGGGGTAGAGAGAGAGAGGGAGAGAGAGAGGGGAGAGAGAGAGGGGGAGAGAGAGAGAGGGGGAGAGAGAGGGAGCGGGGGCGAGAGAGGGAGAGGGGGTGAGAGAGAGAGAAAGAGAGAGGGAGAGGGAGAGAGAAAGAGAGAGGGAGAGGGAGAGAGGGAGGGAGAGAGGGAGAGGGAGGGAGAAGCGAGGGAGAGAGAGGGGGAGGGGGAGGGGAGGGAGAGGGGGAGAGGGAGGGAGGAGAGGGAGAGGGGGAGAGAGAGAGAAGAGGGGGAGACAGGGGGAGAGAGAGGAGGCGGGAGGAAGAGAGAGAGGGGGAGAGAGAGGGGGGGAGGGTGAGAGAGAAAGAGGGGGAGAGAGAGAGAGGGGGAGAGAGAGAGGAGGGGAGGAGAGAGAGGGGGAGAGAGAGAGGGGGAGAGAGAAAGAGGGGGAGAGAGAGGGGAAGGGGGAGAGAGAGAGGGGAGAGAGAGAGAGGGGAGAGGAACACCAGAGAGGGGGAGAGAACAGAGAGGGGAGGACAGAGAGGGGGGGGGGAGAGCGAGAAGTGAGGGAGAGGTGGAGAGAGGGTGAGAGAGAGGGGGGCTAGCAGAGAGGTAGGGGTGAGGGAGAGGGGGGGTAGGAGAGAGGGGGGGTAGAGAGGGAGAGGAGGGGGAGAGAGAGAGAGGGGGAGAGAGAGAGAGGGGAGGAGAGAGAGAGGGGCGCATGAGAGAGAGGGGGGAGGAGGGGGGAGACGAGAAATGAGGGGGAAGAGAGAAGAGGCGGGGAGAGAGAGAGGGGGAGAGATGAGATGGGGGAGAGAGAGAGAGGGGGGAGAGAGAGAGGGGGGAGAGGACGAGAGGGTGAGAGAGAGAGGGGGGTGAGAGAGGGGGGAGAGAGGGGGGGAGAGAGAGAGGGGGAATGAGAGAAGGGGGGAGAGAGAGAGAGATGGGGAGAAGAGAGGGGGAGAGAGAGAGTGGGGGGATGAGAGAGAGGGGGAGAGAGAGAGAGGGGGAGAGAGAGAGAGGAGAGAGGGAGGAGCGAGAGGGGGAGAGGAGAGGGGGAAGGGAGAGGGGGAGAGGGAGAGGGGGAAAGGGAGGGGGAGAGGGGGAGAGGGCGAGGGAGAGGGGGAGAGGGAGGGAGGGAGGGAGAGGGAGAGGGGGGAGGGGGAGGGAGAGGGAGAGGGAGGGAGAGGGGGAGAGGGAAAGAGGGATAGGGAGAGGGAGGGAGGGAGAGGGGGAGAGGGAGAGGGGGGTAGACGAGAGGAGAGGGGGGGAGGAGAGGGTGAGGGAGGGAGTGGGAGGAGAGGGGAGGGAGAGGGAGGGAGGGAGAGGGGGAGAGGGAGGTGAGGGAGAGGGGAGAGGGAGAGGGAAGGGAGGAGAGTGGGTGAGAAGAGAGTAGGGTGTACGAGAGTAGTAGAAGAGGTACACAGATGTAGAGGCGAGAATGATTAGATGATGATTGCAGATTACGAGGCGAGGAAAGAGTGGAGTAGATGGAGCTAAGTGTAGTGAGTCGGGAGAGAGATGGGAGAGAGTCAAGTGAAGGCTTGGAGAGGAGATCAAGAAGTATGTTAGATGAGAGAAGTTAGAGGAGATAGAACGAGTTTTAATGAGTATATAGATGGATTTGTTAGAGATAGAGAATGAAGAGTCAATGATACGTGTAGGTGATGATGTAGAAGAGAGGTAGCTATAGAGTGATAGTTGAAAAAGAATGAGTTTGAAGAATTTTAGTTTTACGATACGTCTCTGAGTAATGAAGAGTCTGCAGAGACGAGATTGAGAGTCTGATTTTTAAGAAGACAGAGAAGAGAGTATAGAGGTGGGACGCATTAGTGTATAAGAGAAGGAGAGAGTGAGGTTAGAGATGGAGTAAGGCGAGAGGATAGAAGTAGTGATGTGAGAGAGTAGTAAGAATAGAAGAGAAGACTAGAGGTGATTGGTGAGAAGATGTGTTAGAGTAAGAGATGAGGAGGAGAGAGAATGGAGGGGAGATGGAGATCGCATGAGTTAGGAGTGTTATGTCTGTCTCAGTGAGCTTGCTGTAGTGTGGAGTGAGAAGAGGGAGAGTGAGATGGGGTGGGGTTAAGTAGAAGAGATCGAAGGAGAGCGAGAGATAGACTGGGGTTGAAAGACAGAAGGGAGATCAGTAGTGGACAGAGATATACCGTAAGTGTATTGTCTGGAAGAGTCTGTTTATGAGAGATAGAAGTGTTGAGTTGGCGGGTGTATGGTTTTGGTGGACTCTTGAGAGAAAGCAGACAAGATTAGGATTGAAGAGTAGAAAGAATGAGGAGGAGAAGATTTAAGAATGCTTGAGAGGGAGAACTAGTTGCTATAGAGGTGGATCAGAGAGTGATGTCAGATGCCTAGAGTAGCTGGTATTTTTGAGACGGTGAGTCGAGTCAGTGAGAGGGAGGGAGAGGGGGAGGGAGAGGTGGAGAGGAGGAGAGGGGAGAGAGGAGGGGGAGAGAGAGAGGGGGGTTAGAGGCGAGAGGGGGGATGAGAGAGAGGGGGCGAGAGGAGAGGGGGTAGAGAGAGGAGGGAGAGAGAGAGGACGGAGAGATGAGTAGGAGGGAGAGAGAGAGAGGGGGAGAGAGAGAGAGAGGGAAGGTGAGGAGAGGGAGGGAGAGGGAGGGATGAGAGGAGGGAAGGAGAGAGAGAGGGGGAGGGATTGGATTGAGAGTGAGAGGGGGGACGTGAGAGTGTGGGGGAGTGAGAGAGAGGGGGGCGAGAGTGGAGAGAGTGCGGTGTGAGTGTGAGGGGGTGAGATGAGACCTTGTTGTGGTCGACGTCAGGATGGAATGAGATTCGGTAATTTAATGTTATATATTCAAGTACTTCGTTGCGTTCTTTGTCTTTGAGGGGCGGTTTTGAGAGAGAGTTGAGATAGTGGATGTTTGTTTATTTGTGCTCTTGTTTTAGTGTGTGAGGTGGGAGAATTGTGTGTCGAGGTCTGTTTGAGAGTCATTTAATGGGTGATGTTTGCGTGTTTGGTTTTTGAGTGCTTGTTTGGGTTGGTGTTGATGATTGAGTTGAGGAGTGTGTTTGGTTTTGTATGTTGTGTTTGGTTTGACTTTGATTCGGTTGAGTGAGGTTGTGTGTTTGTGAGTGTGTGAGAGTGAGTTTTGCTGAGAGAGATGTTAGTGAGTCGTTGGTTGAGTGAGTTCTGTTTGTGTGTTGAGAGAGAGGAGGGAGGGGAGAGACAGAGGGGTGAGAGAGAGAGGGAGAGAGAGGGAGAGGTGAGGAGGCGAGGGAGAGGGGAGAGGGAGATGGAGGGGGAGGGAGAGAGTGGTGAGAGGGAAGAGGGTGGGCGAGAGAGAAAGAGGGGGGATGAGAGAAGAGGGTGGGAGAGAGAGAGAGGGGGAGAGAGAGAGGGGTGGAGAGAAAGTGTGGAGAGGGTGAGAGAGAGAGGGGGAGGGATGAGAGATAGAGGGGGATTGAGAGAGAGAGGGGGAGAGAGGAGAGGGGTGAGAGGAGAGGGGGGAGAGAGAGAGGGGGAGCGAGAGAGGGGGGAGGGAGCGGGGGAGGAGGGGGGAGGGGAGAGGGAGGAGAGAGAGGGGAGAGACAGAGGAGGGAGAGGGAGGGGAGGGGGAGGAGAGGGGAGAGGGAGAGGGGAGAGAGGGGGTGCGAGGGGGGGGAGGGGAGAGGGGGGAGAGGGAGGAGGGGAGAGGAGAAGGGGGGAGGGAGAGAGGGGGAGGGAGAGGGGGAGAGAGGGGGGGGGAGGGGAGGGAGGGGGGGGTGGAGGGGAAAGGGGGGGAGAGAGAGAGGGGGGGAGAGAGGGGGGGGGGGGAGGGAGGGGGAGGGAGGGGGGAGAGGGAGGGGGGGGAGGGAGA